>JAQQZX010102663.1:0-10934 GCA_030068355.1 Notoglanidium maculatum | reverse complement strand
GTCCGCGCTCATCGTCCGGCTAGTCGATGGCGCATTCGAGCGATTGGTTCCTGTCCGGGGGGCGCGGAACGTGACAATAAGATATATAATATATTATATTTGCTTCTAGTTCCTTCAGGAAATGTCTGCGTCTTTCACCTGCACCAAAAAATCCATTTCCCACGAACACTTGCAGCCAGACAATATGGCTGAACACATGAACTCCAACACAGACCAAGATTCCCATGAGCACGCTATCACTGACCTCAGAGCAGACACACTCCCTAGCTCTGAAGCTCCAAACTTCAAATTGCAGGCAGGTGCATCTCATTACTCACACACACAATCTGTACTTATACATAAGGACTCTCAGTTTCATAGTTTCTCTACGAAGCAATAGTTTAGCTCCCCGTGTGTCTTCTACTGTCAAGCTGTTCTTTCCCATGATTGATATCTGGTTTTGACTGCGCTTGTGTTTTTTTTTTTTCCCCTCCCTTGCCTACGTTTGCCTGATCGATTGACCTACGACCATTAACTGTTTTGATTTGTGCCTGCTGATTGTGTACCTCTGCCTGATGCCTGACTTTCTTCCGTGATAAAATGTAGTTGTAAATGTTATAGATGATTAATAGTCTGGCTTGGGGAGTAACTGAATACATAGAATGTCATTACGTAATCAGGGCTCTCAAGGTTTGAAGACAGGCAAGAGTGACATTCCCCCAACCCCCGTCCCGCCCCCGTCCATTAAAATCTATGAATTTCAGTAACAACAAAAATACATTACAGAGTAGTATTCTGTCCATGTCATGGATGAATGTCTCATATATGCCATCAACATAGAATTGGTTGTATTATTTAGGAAAAATGGTATTCATGAACATTGTGCCTTGACCTCTTGCACACTCATTTCGGCAGTCACTGGCAAGTAAAAGCTTTTGACTGTGCTGGTTGACTTCAGTGCCTGCTGTTTGGCCTGATGCCCCTTACTTTCTATGTGCCTTGTCACATCCCGCACACCTTGATGGGCACAGGAGTTCTCTTGGCAGTAGACAGAGCACCAGTAATAGTAGCTGGTGCTTCCTACAGTAATAAATTGCCATTTAGTGGTCCATTCATTATTAAAACAACTCTTATAGGTGGTTGCTGCTGGTACTTTTTTCCCTTTTGTTTTGATGGTCTCTTCTGACACCCTAGCCATCTCCTCCACTGTCTCTTCCACCATCTCTTCCACTGTGTCTTTCACTGTCTCCTCCTCTTCCACCTCCACTGCCTCCTACTCTTCCACCTCCACTGTCTCCTCCTCTAATGGGCCTACCCTTTTCGCCACCTTCTCTGGACCAGCATCCTCTAACCTGGGCTTTTAAGGGGGCTCTCCACTCAAGGCAAATGAAAGGATGCTTAATTGCTTTTTTCCTGACATCTTTGAAAAACAGATGCAATGATTAATGCATCCATGATGCAATACACTTTAATTTATTTTTTATTTAGTGTCAATAAAATTATTTAGCCTATTTGGAGAGAGAGAGAGATGATTATAATGGGAGAATATGTCAGTCATCCGGTGATAACGAAATATGACTAGGCCTAGACTACTTGTTCTGAACAGGTGCTGTTGTCAGTGAACAGGCTGTAAACCTCTTGACTAAGTTTAGGCCACAGACACTCAGCATTGAAAAACTGATGCTAATGATCTTGGCAACATTCTCTAACAGCAGTCAAGTTGTCAATGTTTGTGTCAAACAATTTGTGAATTTGTTGTAACATTAAAACAGGAGATGACTCTGTGCTCGAAGTGATGCTTGGAGCTCCTATAGATGGGATGAACGAAATTTTCGGAAGATGTGATTGTAGCAGAATCACGCGTACAATTCCAGGATAACTATGCCTTTTTCATTGGTTGTTGTGTTGCAATTTAACCAGATACAATACTGTTATTTTCTGATTGGCTATTGTGTAGGCCCTTTCTTTCTTTTTTTTGATTGGCTGGTAAGTGACAGGCTTGAATGAACTTCAGCGGAGACGCGCTTGTTTCATAGTGAGGCGCTGCTGTGCCGCGACCAGAGAAATATTGGGCGCTGCGGCATATTAGCCTACAAATTGTTTTTCCACGTGAGAAATACAATGTGTGGTGGGAGTGCATGACAAAGGACCGAAAAGATTGACTGTCACACTCAATGCATGACACTTGAGAACCCTGCGTAATTGGGATACAAAAAAAGGTAACTGTATTCCGTTGTAGTTACAGAAAAAAAAACTGTAATCAGACTACCTACATTTAGTGAAAACGGGAATTTACATTTACATTATTTACAGGTTTACAATGTTATGAAATGTATAAGGGCTGCAACAACTAATCAACAAAATCCATAAAAATCGATAATAAAAATAAAAATAATAGCCAATCATTTATTAGTTAATATAAATATATAATAGTTGAACTGCGTTATGATGCACACTGCGCATGTGCTACACTATGCTATTTTTTCACTTATGGAAAAAAAAAACATTCGAATGAAATTGAGGAACAGAAACACCTCTGGAAGATTATGGCCGTGTGAAGAGAAGTTGTAGTTTTCAGAAGCTTTGTTGCAACGCGTTGAACGGTCAGTATTTGTGAAAAACTTTTATCATGTGATACATGAAAATGTAGTGGAAGTGGAAGTAGTGAGAGTTTTTGTCTGATAAAAGGGGTTACATCTTAAAACATTCCAAGTTAAAACGTGGGAGCTACAGTAGAACTGTACCGTTTCCATGCTTACACCAAGAATGTGTGTGCACATTTAACTCGATTAATGCACTTAAGGTCCACTTATATAAGATCCACCAAAAACCCCAGGATGCACAACTATGTGAAACGGGCCAAGTGATATTTCACTGTCAGTCTTGTGATTTTTATAAATATCTTACTGAGATAATTAGATCTAAGAGAGGGAATGTTGGGCAAATGTTGACAAAGCTTTCAGATCAGGGTTGGTCCATACACATTATGTGCATTATTTTTCTCTGCTTATGTAATGACAATGTGCCAAAGAAAGTATTACTGTCTTAGTTGTACACTATAATATAAACCATTTTTGGTTTGCTTCAGCTTTCTTATAGACCATTAATTTCGTTTTAATACCCATGTAAAGTGTTGTCATTTTGCTCCTTAAAAGACTAAAGTGCCAACAGATACTCGGACACTGGTCCTTAGAGGGCTTCCTATTATCCTTGGTGACAACCTCACAGACTTCTATAAACCAGGCTTTGTAAGTAACCTCTTACTTTTTCAAAGAGTATCTAACAGGACCAAATCTTTCAGTTTTGCCATTATTCGTTAGTTTCTTTTTGATAACTCCTATGAGCTTAATTTTATACAGTTAAGAGTAAGATACTGTTCTGATCAGATACTTATCACTAGTATAATCCATCCATCCAGTTTCTGTGTGATAACCAATCCACACCTTTGATCACTTATGTCTGAGTAAACTGCATTACTTATGAAGTTGTTGGTAATTATTTTATGTGAACTATCATTAATGTGCTCTTATGTTTATCTTTTACTATGGACTCTGTTGATGACTCTTTCCGCCGCACTGACTTTGGGATCCTCCTCGTTGAGCATGAAAGTGTTTTGCCATCCTTCTCCTTGCATCTGAGTCCAGCCTCATTGGAGATAATCATTGAGGGAAAAGTTGTGATGGACAACATCAAAGAGCTGCCAAAAGCTATGTGCATTCTGTTTGGACTTGCATACGCACTGCATCTCGACTACCCCAAATCTATGAAGCTCACGTTTAAGTTCATCCAGCAGGTTCTTCTTGAGTTGGGTCACAGTGAACTAAAACCAAGGTTACAAACAATAAAAAAACAGCTTTCAATGTAAAAATAAAAGCCAATGCACATGTACTGCACACACACATTTCTCAGCTGATTCTATCATTCTTGATGACCATGTACACACTTACTTAAAATCTGTTAAACGCTGCTATATAGAATATTCCCTGTCTGAGTTGTAGTTCTACCTTTCCAGACACCTTTCTTTAAACATTTATTTATTTTATTTATAACATGTATTTAATCTCAAAATCTAGAGTTCAGTCCAATTAAATTAGAAAAAAACACATTGTGTTTTCTAATAATGTTACATGTGTTGCCTGCAATTTGTTTATGTGCATTTGGCTAAAAATAATTTAATACAATTTTGACCCTATTTAGTTAAACTAATGATTTGAGTTAAGACTGCTAATCTAAGCTTGAATATGTCATACGGCTCTATGTTAATACAACTAAAGCAGTTTAGTTTTATGTGATGTAAAAACTTTAACGGGTCAAGGCAACGGGTTTCTACGTGATTTTCTAGTAAAGTTAACTAGTTTGGGTTTAGAGTGCAGTAGGGCTTTCTCTACGTTATGAAACTCTTTACAGTAAACCACCCTGCTGCCTCATGACATAACTTTAGTTTGTGGGAATGTGAGGAGAAGCGTGACATTCCGGCTTGAATTGTCCAGCTTTGTTAAGCTCTCTTAAGCAGCAAGTAGCTGCTGAATCAATTAGCTTAAAAAAGTAAAAAGATAAACAAGCCTATTTTTCTGACCTTGCTTTCGGTTTACAAGTTGATTCCAAAAAGAATCGATTCACTAATCTCCGACATTGAAAACTAAGAGTCAAATGCAAATCTTTGGAGTTGATTCCACACACTGAAAATGTCTTGGCTCACGTGCACACACAGCAAGCAAAATGAACTTGGCATCGGAGAGTTTCAGTGAGTGAAACAGGCACCAGGTATTTGTTTTATCTTTATTTTGAATTTGTCTGTTTGAAATTTGAACAATTCATGGCTTGAAATACAGACACACAGCTGCAACAAATGTGGCAAGTGATTAAAAAAGTGATAAGCAGTAAATGATGTAGGCTACATACCATCACTTTGAGTAAGTCTGAGTGTATATACAGTACCATTCATATATAAAGCTTAAACTGAATGAGCATGACCATTAATTTGGTTGATATTAGCACTTGACAATATTCTCATGCTGTGACAGTTTATCTGATAAATGTCACTAATGTTGTAATTAGTGAACTTTTTAATTAAACCTAGTTAAGAAAAAGGTCTGTAGTAGTGATGATTAAAATGCTGTGAATACATATTTTAAATAATATCTTTTGTATATAATATAAAAAAAATTAATAAACAAGGAAAGAAGATTCAGTTAACACCCTAAAAATAATCAAATAAAAAAATAATTATAAAAAAGAAAAAATAAAGTCGGTAGTTGCAGCCCTAAATAAGAACGATATATTACATGCACTTGTGCACACACCAGGAATCTCACATCACCAGTCTGGTCTCAAGTGAAATCAAAGCTAATCTTACAGTCACCAATTCATTATTATGGCCTCTGATGGGGAAAAATATGCGTTCACTGAGTGGAAAGTTCACCATTATTTTGTCTTTAAATCAGAAAAGTGGAGCAACACAGTAAAGTGCAATTCTGCCTTCCAGCTGTGAAAATGCTGTCATCATCCACATACTTGGTATTGATGTAACCTGAAAGTAACATAATTTTGTGGAAATTAAATTAAGTTACTGAGTACATTTTTTTAGCAAGTAATTAGTAATTGTATTGGAATACAATTTTAAAGTAATCCTACCAACCCTGTTAATAGTAGGCTGTGCATAACAATTATCTTCAGCAATTTTATTTAGTCATTATATTATCAAATATATGACACTTAATGGCTTCTCATTACAGCTAAAACAGTTTGTCCACAGAGGAGGATTCAGTCATTCATAAATATAACATGAATTTAAGTGTTTTAAAAACATTTAAAAAGAGACTTTTTCATCAGAAGCAACATATATCAAGCAGGGAGAACTGGTGCTTCCACACACTATCTGTATGTGGATCAGCAGCTTCCTCTCTGGGCATAGACAGAGAGTCAGAGTGAGCCATCACACATCCACGGCCCTAAGCTTAAGCACCGGCTCCACCAGGGCTGTGTGTTGAGTCCCCTGCTCTACTCCTTTTATACATATGACTGCACTCCTGTTCATTACATCACCACTATAGTGGTGTTTGCGGACGATGCTACAGTGGTGGAGCCCATCACTGGGGAGGATGAGTCTGCCTACAGGGACGAGGTGAAGCGGCTGTCAACATGGGGTACGGCCAACAACCTTCTCCTTAACATCTCAAAGACTAAACAACTTATAATAGACTATAGGAGAAAGAAGACAGAGATTTCACCATTAATCATCAGAGGGGACTGTGTGGAGAGGGCGGCAGACTTCCGCTTTCTGGGAGTCCGCATAGAGGAGAGCCTATCCTGGAGCATGAACACCTATGAGCTGCTGGAAAAGGCCCAGCAGAGACTGTACTTCCTGAGAATACTCAGGAGGAATAACATCACACAAAGACTGCTAGTGTCCTTCTACCGAGCCTCCATCGAAAGTATACTGACATACTGTATATGCATTTGGTACACCAGCTGTACAGTAGCTCAGAGGAAAGCGCTCCAAAAGGTTATCAATACCATACAAAAGATTGCTGCATGCCCTCTCTCCACACTGGAAGAAATACACAGCTCCCGATGTCTCAAAAAAGGCCAGAGCATCTTCAAAGACACTTCACACCCTGGCCACTCCCTCTTTGAACTGCTGCCCTTGGGCAGAAGGTACAGAGTAGTTAAGGCAAGGACAAACAGATTCAAACACTGTTTTTATCCAACTGCAATAGCAACTTTAAACACTGCAAAAAATGTGAAATGTTCTGTGCAATGATAGAAGTATGTCTGTGAGCAGATATTTGTTTTCTAAGCTTAAGTGGTTGAATGTTATATTGACAGGGTGTTTGAATGTCTGTGTGTACGTATGTTCTTGCTGTTGAATGATGGACTGATGATAGATGCACTGACTGGAGAGCACTTTAAATTTCGTTGTACTTGTGACAATGACAATAAAGATCTATTCTATTCTATTCTATTCTATTCTATAAAAGTATCACATATGAGCATCACTGATTCCCAGTAACACATGTGGTTCTGGAAGTTTCACACGTGTGTCCCTATTTCTTTTTTTTTCAGGCATTCAGTAAAATGTAATACAGTTAGGAAATATCAAGGGCATCTGTCAGTCTGAAGGATTTCTTGCCACATTTCTGCAGAATGCACCAGTGTCAGACAGGCTCTGGTAAGTTTTATAGTTCTTGAATATTTTAAATAATGTTAATATATCCTGTGTCACAACCATGACATGTCAACACTGTCTTTGGATTTATGAGGATATTTGCAGGTATCTTTGTTCTTATGAAGTCGATACCATGGACATCTAGCATTAAAAAAGGGCTACTATGTAAAGTCTATGTGTTTTGTGAAAAGAATGCCTAATTTGTCAAGACTGTCAGATGTCAACCTCATCAGATTTTTTCTGACAGAGCTGACAGTCTATTTCTTATTTTTAATTATATTAAATATAGTAAAAGTGATTACTATTTCTTGTAATATAGACACAATAAATGTTGACATGACAGCATACACTATTGACTTTATGAAGTGCTATTTATAAACTCCAGCACAGATTATGGCTATGGTTAAGGTTGAGGGAACACAAGTCTCAAGGAAAGAAGATGGAGTCGTCAATAGCATGCTTTTATTTCACTGTAATGTCCGCAGCCAGCTCGATTTTCAAAGAATGATCTGTTATAGTAAAACATTCAGTCATGAAATAAGACCATGTACCATATTTCTATTTGGAAAAATAAAACAGGATGTGTTGCTATTGACATTTCTGAAGTATTTCTTATTTTCATGTTGCAACTGTCTGACCTGCTGAGGAGTTACAGTGTTTCTGGAAGTTATGGGTAGAGTTATGGAAGTCCTGTGTCTGTTATCACTGGATGAGACAGTAATTATGTGCAACAATGATGACAATCCACCATGTATGAATGTCATGTTGATGTAAGAAATGTCAAAATAAAAATAAAAAGCTTAAGAGTAATATTAGCACCTTCCTGTTTAAGGCATTGTCCTAGAATTTCCCTGGGGGTATAGAAGTTTAACTTACAGGACTGCTGCAGAATATAGATTTTTTTTATATCTAAACATTAATCTTCTTCTATTTTACCTTTATGGAACCAAAATGGGGAACCATAATTGATAAGCAGAACTGGAACTGGAATCAATAAAATTCAAATGATACCCAACCTTAATGCCAACATGTGGGATTTGGCACTTCACCTGTTAAAATTTGAGGTGGTCCCCAGGACGGGAGCACAGATGGAAGTAGAAGATTACCTCACCCTCCATGGAAGGGAGTCAGCTGCAGGCCTGGTGGCTCTTCTGCCTCTTCATTAAGAGTCACCCGTTTCCTGAGACCTTACCATTCAAACACCCCATGGTTCTACAAATAGGTGTTGGCCCAAAGCGGGCTAGCCCACAGTGATCCCAAATTGGATTCATGGGAGCGTGCCAAAGTGTGGGCTGCTGAAAGACAACCCACTTTGGGCCATTTTGAGATTTAAATTGATTACTCCTTGCCCATACTGCCTATAAGGTTCCTATAAAGGGAAGTTTTTCTTGGGCCAAAGAAACATACAGTGGCGTATGACAAATTAAATATGTAGCCATATTCAAATCTATCCAACCAGCAGATATTTTATCATTGAATATTTTTTATTTTAAAATTTTACAATAATTGACTGTGCATGGATGAACTACAGTACGGTGCTATACTATTTACCACTGTTGGCTCACAGCAAGCAGGTTTCTGGTTCAATCCCCTTGGGTTTTTTTAATATTAATTGTTATAATTCTCAATTATGTTATCCTTCAATTCTTCCCTTGACTGCTTTAGCTCCAGTAAAATAATTTTATTTTACTGAGTTAAGCACAGTATTTTGGTTGACAATACATGTTTTTGATTTTAACCTCCAAAAAGAATGTTTGCAAGAAAATTTTTTCTTTTTGTCTGCTTATTGAAACTGCTTTTTATCAGCCTCAAAATCAAATACATTATTCCATGCATAGAATTTTCTTTATTATTTCATTGCATATTTTTCCACAGTGAACTGATTACATATTAAAGCCACACAACTCTACTTTTTTTTGACAATATAACACAGTTATAGTGAGTTAGTTGTAATCACACTATCTGGTGCATAAGTTCATAAGATTCATAAGTTTATAACAAGAATTTATATACTTCTGTGAAGCTGCTTTGTGACAATGTTGACTGTTAAAAGCACTATATAAATAAAATTGAATTGAATTAAAGACCAATAGCTTAAAGATCTTACTCTTACTACACTGTATATCTTGTCTAGTTATTGTTTATGATAGAACTGAGTTGTTCATTGTGGGAATGTGAACTTTTCTAGTGTCTATATCTGAACTGAAACAGATGAGCTGCAGTTATTTCTGTCAAAAAATTAAAAAGCACACCAAATCTTCAGAAACTGCAGAGGTAACAGCCATGTTCCAAAGCACTGTATTATAAGGATGTTCTGAAGTATTTCATACATGATTATTTGCCTGAATATTGATTGGTCACTTATTAAACTGTTTAATGCTGCTAAAGGGCCAGAGAAATTACTGAGCAAAATAGACGAGCTCAGCAGAAAAACAACTGCAGTATGGCCTGATGTTCTTTTGACTTCTGCTTGAAACTGTGGAATATATACTGCTGCTCTTAAGTGTCCAGAAACTGCGTCGGTCACTGCATTTGTGAACATGTGTAGCTAATAAACATGTTCTAAATATAGTCCTGCTGTTATTTATTTATTTATTTTAAATTAATTTCTTTCTTTCCAGCAGTTCCAAAAAAGTGAAAGGCATTCGGAATAGCAATAAAGGGATTACAAATATCACCACAGAAATTCATGTTGGGCTAATCCTGATGTTTTATAATGTGACCCAGTATGACATTGCCAGCTTTTTTCTCTGAACACCAGTGGCATTTCTTCCATTTCTATATGTATTGCTGGAACAGCTGAGGAGGTAAAAGCTCCACAATATGCTGGTAATGCCTGTGTTTGGATTGTTTTCACCCTTGTACTAGTAATTTTGCTGATTCCAAGCCATATGCTATACAGTCATAATCTAGAGTTGACCCAATTAATAGGCAATATACAATCCGCTCCAAAAGTATTGGAACAGTGACACAATTTTTGGAATTTTGCTTCTCTACACTACCACAATGGATTAAACACCATTGACCCAGCTCCACTGGCAGCCACACATGCTGTTGTCTGCCGTGGTTGTCAGATGATGTGGGCAGGCTTCCTAGCAAAGGCTAATTTGTCCTTTCTGTCCTTGAGTGTTACCAGTGTTTCGCATCTTGAGATAAACCCTGTGTATTTACATGGGTGAAGGCATCTCTTGATTGTAGACTTTGTCAATGTTACTCCTTCCTCCTCAAGAGTGTTCTTGACTTGGCTGGATGTTGTGAGGGTTTTTTAACCAAGGAAAGAATTCTATGATCATCCACTTTAATTGCCTTCCAGGCATCGACACCTCTTTGGACTGCATGTTGAGAGTTCCCATGAACAGCTGCCAAATGCAAATTTAACATTTGGAATAAACTCAAGAGCTTTTATCACCTTAATTTGTCAAGAAATAATGTGGAAACAGACCATAACTGCTCATGAAACTGCTTATCAGTCAACTGTTCCATCACTTTTACTTTTGAAGGGGACTATAATCATATTGTATACAACAAAAACCATGGGAACACAAAGACGACAAGCAAATTTTCACACAGAAAGTAATCTGAGCTCAGGATCAAAACCAAGACAATGGAACAACAATCTATACTGTGATACCATGTTATTACATGTCCCAAATAACATTCCATGAAACTATGTTTTTGTTTACCACAACTACAAAGTAAAAAATGCAAATAAATATACTCAGCAAAAAAAGAAACGTCCCTTTTTCAGGACTGTGTATTTCAACAATAATGTTGTAAAAATCCAAAT
>JAQQZX010102634.1:0-10936 GCA_030068355.1 Notoglanidium maculatum | reverse complement strand
GTAAACATGTTTCCATTTAATATCAAACTCCTTTATTTTACCAAGATGTAATGTGAGAAAAGTCATTTACAGTTTTAGTTATAGTCAGTTATAGTCTACCGTCAGTACTGGCAGACATTTAGGGCATGTGATACAGCGGGGAAAGCGGTGGCCTAAATGTTAGAGGCGGGTTTGGGACCGAAAGCAAGACACCTAACGCCCAACTGCTCCCCTGCATCATGGAGCCGCCCATTTTTCTGGGTGTGTGTGTGCTCACGTCTCACTTTTGTGTGTTCACTGCTCGGATGGGTTAAATGCAGAGGGAAAAATTCATACCTTGGTTCAAGCTATGCCGTAATCACACGGTTTAAGGTTTTAAAGTTATAATGATTTGATAGGTTACATTTCTAAACTAACCTGCTGATGAAAGAAAATATGAGGAAAAGCAGAACTTTTAACACAGCGCTGCCATCCTCCATCTCAGGAAGCGGGATTAGCTAGCTGCTTCTTCTTTCACTTTTATTTGTCACCCAAAAGGTCAGAAACATCAGCAGGGGGCTTCTAACAGGAAACAGGACAGTCACAGGCTTGTTCTCTGGAAAAAAGTCACATGAATTCTGATGCTTGAACTGGTTTGTGTGCTTCGGGCAGTATTGCATCATCTGACTGGTTCAGTTCCAGGAATCCCACCACATCTACAAATTCCACGTTTCAAGCCTTTGTTCTCCATTGTCCATTTTTGTTTTGCATGGCTTCATAAAATGTCATTAACACTACTTCACACAATGCCACCACACACCGCCCAAATCATAGTTTTTCGTCAGAATCCCACCAAACTGTACAGGTGCCCCGCTCTCGCTCTCTCTCTCTCGCTCTCTCTCTCTGTCTGTCTGTCTGCCAACCTCCACCCCCCACCCCCATTGTTCTCACGCTATGCACCATTTCCCTTAATTTTGCACACTCCCACGCCCGCTTCCATATAGCCTAGAAGTTTCCCAAAATCCAAAGTGCTGTACCAATACCTTAGGGGACGAGGGACCAAAGGCTGCTTGGAAATTTCAGGCCAAGACTGAAAATCATTTAATATGTTACTATCAAGTGGAAACTGTTTAAATGGCAAATTTACCTGAGATTCAAGAATCCAAGCCAAGAAAGTTTGGCGATCAAATGGTATTTGATCAACTCTGACAGGTCTCCACCTTTAAGTAGGGGGATAACATAAGCAGCTTTCCAAATTTTTAGGTATAAAGTTAGACAAAAGACTCAAATTAAAAATATGAGTAATGGGTTCAGCAGTCATATCTCCTGCCACCTTTAAAACAGAAGTATCCAGATTATCTGGGCCTACAAACCTTTTGTGATCAAGGTCTTTCAGAGCTTTAAAAACTTGAGCAACTGTGATGGGATTAATATCAGACAGATCCAGATTTCATCAGTTGCAATAGTGGCAAAAAGATGAAACGGATACTTTTACACTTGCCCTATCAGATACAGACCCAGCACAGATAAAGTTTTTGTGAAACTGACTAACAATGAAAGCTTTGTCAGTTAGTTCATCTAAGTCAACCAGAAAACATTCAGGGAGGCTTAAAGCAACATGCGTACCTGACAAAGACGTAATTCATTTCCCAAATTTTGAGGGGTTATTTAGGTTTTCTGTATCTGGCTTTAGATACAACTCTGATTCGTGAATGAATCAATCAGAGTTCATTCCTGAAATGTGATATTTCCATATCAGATTTGAGTCACTTTCATACGTGGTCCTAAATCTGATGTTTATCCCATTTGTAGCCATGTGACATAAACGAGGATGTATGCGCTGAACTCTGTCATCATCATTTGTGCTACCTATTGAGATATACCACTTAGGGTTTGTCTGATAGGTTTAAATTTAAGATTTTAGGGTTTACAGCTTAAAGATTATAACGTTAAGCTTCAAGTTTTACGGTTAATATTTGGGTTAGGTTAAGGAATATTAGTCAGATTGAGTTTATTCTCTGCTATCGGCGATATTTACTTCTGCTAGGTAGCATTTTTTGTCAAGGTTGCACAAAGCATCAGAACACCAGCAGTGCAACATAACAGTGGAGGAGAGCCACAGCTAACCACCTGTGGGACCTCCAGAGCTAATTGCCAGGCATGCGTTGACTACTAGTCTCGCAAATATGGTTTTTTGTTATTGGCAATGCAGAGGACTCATGCAAAACATATCATTGTGGAGGAGACATGTTCTCATTGAAGTTAGATACAGTCACTTGTATTATTAACTGTAATTACTAATATTTAAACGTATGAAACCAAGGCCTGTTCTACTTTTGGAATCTGATTGGGTAGGTAAACATTGCACTGAGGTAGTAGGCCCAGGACTGGGCTCAATATTTCCAGACACCATCAATAAAAGCATAACCAAACACCACAGTTTTAGTTAGACAAAAAATGTATGAAAACACGATAAAAACGATGACTCGACTCGGTCCGTTTTTTCATACCAATGAGCCGATTCACGTTCTCAAGCAGTTTTGCTTCAAGACCCATATTTTATTTTAAGTCACGACCCAACACTACACTAATGTTGTAATAATGTACCCAACACTAACTAACCCAGGACCTTCTGGCTGTGAGGCGCCAGTGCTAACCACTGCAGACAAATACTGAATTACTCATTTTACACACAATACTAAAAAACGCCAGCTATTAAATGCATAGTCATAATAATGAGAACAAACCGCAGCGAACAGGAACAGAGCTGAAACCATGGCCTGTGCAAGTCAGTGGTAAACCTGAGGATGTGATTTCATTTCGATAAAGTGTCTCAAAATCAGGATACAACTGGAAACAGCTGCTGATTCATCTAGTTGACGTGTATAAGAGTCACTTGCCTTCATGTCAGTTACCGTCTTCTGCTTTATGTCCTGTAACACAATGCATGGACAAAAAGTATCGTGACGCACCTTGGAATCACTGACCTCAGGTGTCATTCAGACACATTGCCACAGGTGTATCAATTCAGACACCTAGCCATGCAGTCTGCCTTTACAGAGATGTGTGAAAGAGAGACGGCTCACTCCGCACAGCTCAGTGAAATCCAGTATAGGATGCCACTTTTGCAATTAATCAGTTGGTGAAATTTCTTCCCAGCTAGATATTCCAAAAACTGTGAGTGGGATTACTGAAAAGTGGAAGCGTTTAGGAACTCATTTACAGACGCTGGAAATCTTAAAAGGACACTTATTTATTTATGTATTTATTTAAATACATTATTTAAATAATTTAGTAAATAATAATAATAAATATTAATTAATTAATTAATTAATACAATTATTTATATAAATTTATTTATTTATTTATGTGTCGATGTGACTTGAGGAGGTACTGTGACTTTAAAGTTGACTGTGACTTTAAAGTAGGCCTCTCCAGCCAGGGGCGTCAGTTACAGTTACAGACATGCTAAGCAGGCTAACCAGACTCACCTACTCCTGTACAGGAAACCGCGTTTGCAAAACTTGTATTTCCAAACGTTATATTGAAGGACAGATTTGTACCAGTCGACCGTCAGCCTGCAAATCGTAAGTAAAACGTTCATTTCCAATTAATGTCCGTTAAAGTCTGCTGAATATTGTAATACATTTCTCCTTACCTCAGTTACCTCAGCCTTCAGTAGCACGAGCTGGTCAGCTAGCGTTAGCATTCTGTCCACGCGCTAAGTTTAGATACAACGTGTAGTTTGATAAATATGGGTTGCTAGGCTACATTATCTGATTATTATTGGTTGGATATGGCACGTCATCGCTTCAGGCATTAAGCTGTTGGTAGTTCGGTTTATCGTGGCTAGGTAGCCAAGTATTCCTGATAGTTTCAGGAATATTTGGTTCGGGTAAATATCCAGAAACTAGCGATGTGAACATTTATAAACAAACAAACAAGTAAATAAATAGTTCAGGCGGTAAGCTGCTGCTAGCTTGGTTTAGCTTGGCTAGGTAGCTTACCCAGTGTTAATGAGGTGACAGTAGCACAAGCTGTGTGTAATTATTATATGTATAGTTTACAGTTATACTGAATATAATATATAATTTTTGGGGACTAGGTTTTTAAAGTGTAAAATCACAACTATGTTCACAGTAATATCTAATATGGTGTGCATTATATACTATATACTGGTGTGTGTATATGCCATACATTTATTTCAGCACCGCTACAAAAAATAAATAGATGGTATTTTCTGGAATAGTTTTACGCCATCTAACATAAAATTTTGGACGAACTTGATGGACGCAGGTTTAATAGCTTATCCAGTGAGGTAGATGTTGCAGTCGCACATTTCAGTAGTCTAGGTGGCGTCATGCTGCATGGTGGTTGTCCAGATCGACAATACAAGTAAGTAAAATACAATTGACGAATGTTCCGAGTACGTTGCGTCGAATCGGTTGTTACTGTGACTGCTTATAGTTCTGTATGAAATGTAAGTGTAGTGTCGGAGAACGTTAGCTACAATTTATTGGTTAATGTTAAAGCTACACTATGTAGGATTAGGTAGGACAGACACACCGCTAGAGGGCGCCTTTTGCGTTTCTACAAGCGAGAACGTGGATCTCGAAGAAAGACGAATGAGAAAGCAAAGGGATCTGTGTTTGTTGGTTGACATGTTTGAGGACGCAAACTTTGTAAATAGGGAGGATCATACTTCGTATTTAACACAAGAAACAGTAAGGGAGCATGAATCCGCTTCAAAGAAGTGAAAGCATGAAGCAAAACGAGGTGCAAATGGCAAGAATAAACACTGAATAACACAGTGTGGCTTTTTCCAGATGGAAATCACTGATCAGGGACTAATGTTTATAGAGGGTGAAATCTGAATCATCAGAAACCAGAGAACAGAACAGCATCAATAACCAGAATAGCAAACGCATAAATCTAAGTGTATTACATTTGATATAGCTTATTATTTAAATTTTGAGGCCATTCATGCTTTAAGTTGTGTGGATCATTTAATGAGCGTTTATGCCGATGCTAGCATAACTAGCTAGGAACAACATCCGTGTTAGCTATTTGATAACAGGAAGATACTGACATTACTCTTAAGCTCTTTGTTTTTACTTTGAAATTTCTTACATCAACCTGATGGTCACTGATATTCAGACATGGTGAACTGTCCACTGGTGCGCATACAGTAATTACTGTCTCATCCGGTGAGAACCGTCTCAGACTCTACACTTTACTCCTCAGCAGGTCAGTCAGCTGCCACATAAACTACGAAATGGTGAATAAATGGCAATGGCAACACCGTTGTCTTTTTCATGATAAAAATATAGTGTCCTTGTATCCACAAACACGGTATTAGTTCACGAGTGAGTGTTTTACTGTAGCAGAGCTCTTTTTAAGAATGGAGTCGGCTGCGACCGTCACAGTGAAATACAAGCAGGCCGTCTGCAGCCGCTATGGGGTGTAAAGAGGGTTAAGTATAGATTCGATATGTGTCATTTGTAATGCACTTTATTGAAGTGAAACTACACTTCACCTTTCACAGCCTATTTTTCACACTTTTGTCACGCATGCTAGCTTGCGTCTAAGCAAACGGCTGTTGCGTGTTGATGCATTACATACACACTTAAACCAGGTCCTCGCAGAGGTGGTGTCTGAGAACCGGTTAAGCCAACCGAAATTCAAAAGTAAAACATTGGGTACCAGGTATTTTCTTATCAGTTCTAATTCGGAACCGACTTTTGGTTCTCAACCCTAGTTTTGCAGTCGGCTTTGTGGGAGCCTGTTTAATTAATAAGCATAAAGGAAAGACTAGCGTTGTGTATTCCTTATTACCATAGGAATGTGTTATACATGTGCACATAGAGTTTAAGATTGTGCTGAGTAACAGAAACGTAATGAGTAAAGATACTTTCCATAGAGAGTAAAGAAGTAACGTATTTTATAAAGTAGTGAGATGTGTAACGCATTACTTTTTGTGTAACGGCCCCAACACTGACCATACTGTGCTACAATATGAGAGGATAGCATTGTATAATAACCTGTTTGGTAACATGACATAACAACGTGCTAGTTCGGTACAGGATTTCATTGTCTTTATTGATCTGATCTGCGTTAAAAGCATGTTTTGACAACACTTTTTTTTCTTTTCAAGAATAGTCATAACAGAATAACTCTATAGCTTGAAGGAGACCTGCTTTTTTACACCAGCAGCAAGAGAAAAAGGCACCAAGGCAGTTTTTAAAGAGAAAAACCTCGCAAACTTTACATAAGCATCTCACGGATTATATTAAAAAAATACATGAAAAGAGCGTGGCAGGTCTCCTTTAACAGAAAGGTTCAAATAAAGGAATGCAGTTCAAACTACTGTTTAACATGCAACAAACTCGCATTATCTATTCCACAGCAAAGTTAAAATAGTAGTTTGAGTGAACTAAAAGCCTAACTATTAAACACGAGTTGACGAATATTAGGACTAGACTTGAGCAAAGTCAGAAATCCCTTGGAGCTTTATTCTTTAAGTTAATTCAAATGTAATTTTTTTTACAGCGTTTGACGAGGAGGACACTGAGAAGAATGGCCGTCACCGCACCGAGCACCACAGCCACTGCACTGATCACCCCGAGCGGCATGATGGACTTTGGAAGACCTTGGAGACAAAGATGTTGATCATTAAACCTGCATTATATTTTACATTTAAAAAAAGCCTTTTGGAGAAAAAAAAACAAAACAATCAACTTGTCGGTCTGTCTTCAGGAAATGGTTCAGTACCTTTTGAAAATGTAGTTCCCCCTGACAACGGTTCAGCTCGCCCTGAGAATGAGGCATTTCTTCCTGGTAATGCTGCAGGTTTCCTTGGCAATGGTTTATTCTCCTCTGAAAACAGAAATATTATTTTTATACCTCAGTCATCTCAGTCAACTTTTACTGAAACTATTGACTTTGTATAAATTTACCTTCCACTTCTAATAAGGTCGAGTTGCTAAAGATCATTTTCTCAGTGAAGCTGCAGTAATACAGTCCTGTATCAGAGACTTTTACTGCAGAGATTTTGAGCGATGTTTCCTTGTGAGAAACAGACATCACTATTCTGTCACGCTCAGTAAAGAAGTAACAGCGTTTTGGTTTACTCGAGGTCCTAAACTTTGTACATCCACAAAGAAGTGGAACTGAACCATTCATGTGTTTAAACCAGTATATATTATCTGTATCAGTCAGGTTATGTTGGCACCAAATAGTGACATCAGCTCCAGCTTTTACCTTCAAAGTTAAAGAGCACAGAGTCTCTGAGAGCAAACCTGCAACCCAGAAAACACACCTCATTTACACACAGCACATCATCTATTTTAATATATACTCTTAAAGATATAAATAACTCTAATACATACAGGTAAGATTTTTTTTTTTTTTTTTTTCAAAATGGATCTGATCGTCTGTTTTTTTCTTTTTTTTCTTAATGAACAAATTGTATAAATTGTGAATAAAAAATCTTTTGTCTGGACAGAAATAGTTTTTTTTCTTTCTTTTCATTGGCTCTGCCATTTTCTAAATAATGACATTGTTCAGTTAGGCAACCATGGAATGAATATACGAATTTAATAAAGCAGTAAATGAGATGATGAACACTTACCCATGACGCAGAGAAACACATGCAGAGTTTTAAACTGAACCATTGTGTATCAGCCGAGAGACAAAGAGGAAACGAGCTGCTGGGCAAATCGAATGCTGCTTTATCTGTGTGTAGGGGGTGTGGATATTTATATCAACGCGCTGAAAAAAAAAGCCCACAAATGAATCTAAATTGGCTTTTACTTTTTTTTCCAGTGTATCTTCTCTGGAACAGTAAAGCGTTTCCTGACAATACTAACACAAACATTTTATTTCACATTTCTGTAGACGGTCAGCTGACGGAGTAATGTTCATTCAAATAACAGTAAGGGAGTAGGTTTGACTTGAAGGTATGTAGGGACACATGGGAGGGGTGGGATGCGCAAGAGGTTATAATATGGATCATTTTGTAAACAAACTACAGTAGAGATCTGACATGAACAACAATTAAAGCAATACGTCAAGGCGTTTTGTTACTACTGTAACAGCTACTAAAGATGTTATTTTCTAAATAGAGTTATTACAGTAATGGTCATTCAAATAAACTCACATTTACTACAATCATGCATATAATTAAACGAACAGTTCATCTTTGATGCATTACAATGCATTAGTTTGTTTTAAGAAAGTACACTTTCACACGCAGCATTTATTCAGAATATTGCTTTGGTTTGCAGTGCTGTGCTCTCACGCTAATGTATTACAGAGGAAAAGCTTTTTACTCAGTGTTTACTACAGCACCTCACACTCACCTCTTTATTATACGCACTAATCTAACTCATTTAGACATTTTACCATGTGATACGTGTCTAAAACAAAACTTCTGAAGTTTTTCTTCTGTTTATATGATTATCAGTAGTGTGAACTACTCTATAAATGTTACACCGCAATCAACATTCGACATTATTTTCACATGATAATTAGGAACATGAAGTTTCAAGCTTTTTTGCTAATTGAATAGTGGTAAAAATAGTGTATGACTGCAGCCGGCAGAAGCAGACGAACCACATGAGCGTGTCAGTTTTCACACGTCATGTGTCCAAATACGCCAGATCTGTGATCACAGATAAGATCTGTGGTTGGAAAACATTCAAATGATAAAAATGGACAGGTGTCTCATATGTGTGAACTAAGACCTGTGGTTTAAGACATGGTTTCATCTGACTGCAGTTGAAGCAACTCATTAGTCAGTACAAATCACATAATCTCATAATCGCATCGTTTTGTAGAATCGTTTTGTTTTGTTTTTGCAGATTTAGTCAAATTCTAAAAGTAAAATCTCTTATTTAGATCATTACTCAGAGGCTTCATTCAGTACTTTGTAGAAGCTCCTTTAGAAGCAGTTACAGCTTTTACACACATGGATTTGAGCAGTGTTTCCTGTTCCTCCTGCAGATCCTCTTAACCTCCATCAGTAAACAGTTAACTGACATCCTCAGCTCTCTCTACACATGTTCTGTAGGTAAGGGGGTAGATTTGGCTTGAAAATTGGTAGGGACACATGGGAGGGGTGGAATGTGCAGGAGGGGGTAAACCAGAGGCTATAATATGGATAATTTTGTAAACAAACTACAGTAGAAATCTGACATGAACAACAATTAAAGCAATACATCAAGGGATTTTGTTACTACTGTAACAGCTACTAAAGATGTTATTTTCTAAGTAGAGTTATTACAGAAGATCTAATCTACCACATTTAGATTAATAATGGTGTGCAGTTATTTCAGATTTGGAGACATTAATGTTGGTGTGCTTCAAACAGTTTCTTATCCTTGTCAGAACCTTTTAAACAGCTTTACTTATCACAGAATAAAATCTTTTGTAAATGTAACAATTATAATCAAGAAGCAATTTTATGAATGATTGTCAAACATTAACAGGATGCAACACCTTCCTGTTAATGACTGCCCCTTCCTGTAAGATGCCGTCATCATCAGTCCAGTCAGCCAGGACTCACAGAGAACAGGATTGATGATGTCGAAAAGGATGGGTTTACTGATCAATATGTGTATAAAAATATGTATGCAAAAAAGGAAACTGACTTGAAAATTATACAAAATCGTCTTTGACCCTTCATTAATTAGGCTATCTGAAGTATATTCTCATTAGCTAATCATCTTTAATAACTTTGCTATACAGCTGGGAATCTCCTACTCACAGACTGGTGTTTGGTGACAAAAATGTCATGTCCGTTTTCTTTTCAATGTTCTTGTACTTAGTCAACACTCAGACATGACTGATAAACTCATGAAATTGTTCTCAGGGATGTGCATTAGCTTTACGTTCCTCTGTTTTATCAAGCAACCTTCAAAACTGTGGGCATATTGGGCGGACTGGGAACACTGTGGGAACACTGAGCATACTTTAGGGACATTGTGGCCATATTAGGCATACTGTGCGAGAACTTTGGATCCCCGGAGCCCTGACTTTGGATACTGTGGCTTGGCTGCATTTTGTAACAAGATCTAATAAAGAAAACTACAATTGAAATGTAAATATACAGAATGAATGAGCCTCACTGTCTGGTATTTTGGAGATGATAAAGATAAGCAGATATGTAATTGAAATAGGCTCATTGTCACTGAGTTGAGAATAGAAGTGAGACATGATAAGAACTACAGACAGGAAGTTTTATTCAGTTGGTTTTTTCAAAGGCAGCAGGGTGAGGGCACTGTTTCTTTTTCCTTTATTGTTTGATCGCTTCTCTTCTCTCTGAGACTCAAATTAATTACAATTTTAGTGTGCTAATTATATATTTTTTTCATATATATATATATATATTTCAGTTTTAATTTGTTAAACCTTTTTATTTGGTCTGATTTATTTTTTGTTTTGTTTTGTTTTTGTGTATGTGATTGCAGGTGGGCCAATTTAAAAAAAAAAAAAAAATTATATTATAATTATAAATAAAATGTTTAAAATGTGCTAAAATTTTTAGTAGTGATTATTTTCAACCAGATTAATACACTGTGTATTTCATATGTAATTTTTATGCATTGTTTGCTTCATACATGAACTTTAGTAAGATTAATGCTTTGCTTATTGTATATTTGAATCTCAGTATCGATTATTTTGAGAAGATTAATGCATGGTTTGAATTTTATCTGAATTTTAGCAGTTATCAATTTAAGCATGTTAATCCATTGTGTATTTGTGTGGAAATGAAACTTTTATTCTTCTAACTTATTTTGGTCTAATTTACACACTGAAACATACATTCAGGGTCAGTCACCATGTACTCTATCCACTGACACAGGAGTGGTGTAAGGCTGTTTACTGTCCAGCAGATGTCAGTGTGTGTGTGTGTGTGTGTGTGTGTGTGTGGTGTGTTAGAGAAACATATATTTGGACCATCGGGAGTCGTTTTATC
>JAQQZX010102508.1:0-10941 GCA_030068355.1 Notoglanidium maculatum | reverse complement strand
ATTTAGGTACATAGCCAATGCTAAGGGAAGAGTTGATTATTTTTAGGATAGGTTCAGCTACTTCTGGTACTATCTGTACTATCTTCTGTAACTCCAGATAGGTCTATAGGGTCAGACAGCCCAGTGGGAACCTACATGTTCGTCAAGCAACTCTGGGCACATTGGGAGCCCCAGACTGGGATCAATTGGGTCTTCCAATCAATGTGAGGGTTGTGGTTCTGTAGCCAAGGATGCCCCAGTACCAGCTGCAGTTCTGGTACTTGTGTAGCACCCCCATGCCCCTAGGACAGGCATGCAGTGGAATTAACCTCAGTACGGGGCGCCCCAAGGTTGTATTACTAATACGTAGTGATAACACAATATATGTGTATATCTATGGATTTTGTGTGCTCTTTCACTGGACTGGATGCTGTTGGAATGGATCAGCTTCCACAACAACAAATTAAATAAAATAAAATCTTTTATTTGCTCTTATTTCCCTTTTTTGAAAAAATAAAACTACACAAAAATAAAATGCTTGAAATAATACACTACTATACCTTTCAAAATGAAATATGCGCACTCGCACATATGAACCATGAACACAAACCCTCGTGCGTCATGACACTCAAATTCAGAAATGTGTAAACTCAGTTCAAAGCGGTTCAAATAAACCCCTATGCTGGCAAGTAACTAAATGAAAATAACACCCAAACACTCGCTGCAGGCCTGATTCCGATGCTTGGGAACGGTGAGACCCAAAACATGAATGGTCGCTTCGCTCGAAGAGCAAACAACATGGAGCAGGTACCTGAGAATTCAGACGAGAAGGAGTCGTTCCTCATGCGGACTCGCGCTGGCACTAAACCCATGTCGTATCCACCTTGTACAGATGAACAATGCCTTCGCTGTCTTAGCAATGCAGTCCACAGTCTTTCTGCACCAAGGACGATGAAACTGAGCCGGAATCACGTAGCTAAGATGGCGGCCTGGCGTCTTCCTGAGGCAGGCTCTCTCGCTGGATTAAGCTCGGTAAATGTTCAACATACACAGTCACCAATAATGCAGTTACCAGTCCGGTGAACTTATATCGGTAATACGCCACTCCTAAAGCCTAGAAGCGGGTTATAACTGAGTAATTCTAACTTTCTCGTTCACGAGCTTAGACTAACCATCTGCTCTTCTTCTTCCCACAATTCTCCTCGCTCCCGCTATGACCAATCAGGGTTCAAAGTTCACCATACAGTTTTAACCAATAAAAATACAGAAAAAACATTTAAACATTCAAATAAAATACAAGCCTTCAGAAAATAAATACATGTCGGCATAGCACTTTCAGAATTTATATTTCTTAATATTTTACAATCGAAAATAAAATAAAATATATAGCACAGGGCTACACTTGGGTGAAAAAAAATGACAACCATTTGGAGTGATGCCCTAATTGAAGGAGTACTGGGCTGGTCCGATGACAGATGGGCCCTGTCCCCAATGACTGGCCGTCAAGTGCCTCAATTGGTAGGCCTAATGTAATTGCTAACTACCCTCCCCTTCCCCCACCTTAACGTGACAGGAATGAAGAGACCTGTCACAGGGGAAGTTGATTTTGAAGTCATCACAGGTTCCCCGTCCTGTGATGCCCCTTGCCTTGTAGCTCCCAATACATGCATGCTGCCTGTATGTGTCCTGTCTGGCCACAGCACCGTCATTCCCCGTTACATTGGCTACCTCCCCTCCTCTCTCCCAAGGAGAGGTCTGCGACCCGTACCTGCATGGGTTCCAGGTCCCCAGACCCCAACTCTAAATCGCTGGGTCGCCGCCTATAGGTCAATTGACCCAGCCATTGGTGCACGGTGTGGTTAAACATCTGGCATTTTTAGTGTCGCTCTCTTAGGTGATTGTCCAGTCGAATCACCAGCGTGTACAATTCATTCAGACTCTCAGGAGGATCACAGTCTGCTAACTCATCCTTGACATGTTCTCCAAGACCCTGCATGAACAGTGCCTGAAGAGCCACATCGATCCAGCCCGAGGCAGCTGCTGAAGTCTGGAAATCAATGGTGTAATCAGCCACTAAGCGACTACCCTGGAGGATACGAAGCAAGGTGGATGCCCCTTTCCTGGGGCTGGGATGATCAAAGGTGTACCTAAGGTCAGTGATAAAAGCATGGAGCATGGAGTGGGGAGTGAGCTAATTTTGCCTCACTACAGTGGCCCATGCAAGTGTCTTTCCAGACAGCAGGGCTATCATAAAGGCTATCTTGGCCCGATCAGTAGGATACTGGGAGGGCTGCATCTCAGAAACTAAGGAACACTGCATGATTAAAGGCTTACAGCCTCCAACCTCCCCACAATAGGGTTGGGGGATAGGCAGTCTGGTCTCAACAGGGACCTCCTGCACTGCGCCACTGCTAGTTGGGTGAAGAGGGTTGGCAGGAGAGGCAGAGGGCTGCAGCAGAGCCTAGATATGGGAAATGTTCTCAGATATGCTGCGAACCCCAGCAAACAGGGCAGTGAGAGCCTGATCATGTCTCCCAAAAAAGCCTGATGTAAACAGAACCAAGATGAATGAAGAAATTAAATGAGACTTGGAGTGTTTCATTTAACCTGTGTTAAGACTGGGAATGATTGTTACTATTAGACTGTCCCTCAATAAAGCGTTCCCTAACATAAAGCAAATGATATGATGAGGAATGACAATAATTTAACTTAAACAAATATACTCCTGTCTCCCCTCTCTTTTAAACCAAAATGCTTTCTACATTTCTTTAAACCAAAATATTTTCTCCTTTCCTTTTAAACCAAAATGGTTTCTCCCTTTCTTATAAACCAAAATATTTTCTCCTTTTCTTTTAACATAAGATTTTGTTTAATCTCTTTCCTCTTTTCTCTAAATCTCCAGCAGCATGACACTGTGTAACAACAGATGTTACACTTACTAAGTGTAGAGGAGTCACCATTTATATCAACAAACTGATAACGGTCAGTAAAATAAGATGAACCAGGGGCGGGCTGTTCCCTTAACTCCCACAACCTTTTCTGATCTATCAAAGAGAATAGTATGATCAATGGTGTCAAAAGCTGCACTAAGGTTGAGTAACACAAGCAAGGAGACACAACCCTGATCAGACCAGTAGTAGGTAATTTACCACTTTAACTAGTGCTGTCTCTGTGCTATGGTGAGGTCTAAATCCTGACATACATTTCATGAATGCTATTCCTATGTAGGTATGAGCATAACTGCTGTGCTACAGCCTTTTCTAGGATCTTGGAAATAAAAGGGAGGTTTGATATTGGCCTATAGTTGGTAAACTGCGCACATATCCAAACACTATAATAAAGTGATGACTCAGACCAGAGAGCAGCCAGTTTTTATAATGGGTGATTTTAACAGGTGTGATATTTCCACTCTTCTTCCCAATCTAGAGCAATATGTCACAACTCCAACAAGAAATCAGAATATACTGGATTTGTGCTTTGGCAACATACCTGGGGCATATGTTTCTAAATCACGCCCACCTCTTGGACTGTCTGACCACAATGTGATCCTGCTGTTACCAAAATACAGGCCACAACTGAAAACAGGGGAAATAATAACAAAGACCATCAGGGTATGGAATGAGGATGCAACAGAGACAGTAAAAGGCTGTTTCGAGTTGACGGATTAGGATTTATTTTTTAATGACTGTGGAAATAATCTTAACAGGCTTTCCGATACACTCACAGAATACATTTTATTCTGTGAGAAAACTGTCACTCCTACTAAAACTGTAATCATATATCCAAATAACAAAAAGTGTATTACCAAGGACATGAAAGCCTGCTTAGTTCAAAAGAAATTAGCTTTTTTACAAGGAGACAAAGTCAGGGTGAGGGAGCTCCAGAAAGAATTCAGGAGGAAGGCCAGATTAACTAAAATGAGGTTTAAGGACAGTGTGGAGAAGAAATTAAAATCAGGGAATGCGAGAGAAGCATGGCAGGGCCTAAACACCATCATGGGCAGAACAGTAAAACCAGTAAGGACTAACTGTTCAGACCCCATCACTCTTGCAGAACAATTAAACAGCTTCTTCACACGTTTCAACAAAAAAAGCACACCAATTATCTGGTCTCGGGAAACCCCCCGCTCCACCCTTCAAGCACCCATTATTGATGAGCAGATGATCACTTCTGTCCTACGAAGAGTAAACCCGAATAAAGCTGCTGGCCCTGATAGACTAAGAGGCAGGGTACTCAAGGAATGCTCCACTCAGCTAAGTGGAGTGTTCACCAGGCTGTTTCAGCACCCTCTGGACACCGGCATTGTCCCCAACCAGTGGAAGGAATCAGAAATTATCCCAATCCCCAAAAAAACATGACCCAAGGATCTGACGGAGTATAGTCCGGTGGCCCTGACATCGGTCCTGTCCAAGTGTTTGGAAAACGTTGTGTGCAGGCTGTTGATGGGTGGGCTTTCTGATAAACCATAAACAAAGCAAAACGTGGTACTGAGGATGCAACATTTATGCTTTTAGATGATGTCACCAAACAACTGGACTCTGCACACCCCTATACCAGGATTTTATTTATGGACTTCTCATCAGCTTTTAATCCTGTAAATACCAACATTCTGCTGCACCACCTCTCTGAACTTCAGGTTCACCCTGCACTGATTTTATGTATAAAGAATTTTTTAGAGGATAGACCACAGCATGTATATTTAAATGGTTTTAAATCTAGTTTATTGGTTTTAAAGACAGGGCTCCCCCAGGGCTCTGTTCTCTCTCCCATTCTCTTCTCTGCATACACTAACAGCATTACTTCCAGCAGAGAAGGAAAGTCACTATTCAAATATGCGGATGACATGGCCCTGGTGGCCCATCTCACCGACTTGCCCTCCTTGACATGGTACCAAGAGGAAGTCTACACCCTGGTGCAAACTTTTGCAGGAAACTCATTAGAGCTAAGCATTTCAAAGACTAAAGAGCTGTACTGTGAACTGAGAGGAAAAAAAACAAGAGATCCTGTTCCAGCTGCATGGTCAGCTGGAGCAGGTACAGAGTTTTAAATATCTGGGGATAGAGATCGACACCTGTCTCTCCTTTTCTGAACATTCAAATACTGTCTACAAAAAAGCACAGCAGCGTCTCTACCTGCTCAGAAAATTAAGTGCTTTTAACATCAGTAAAGACATTTTATCCCTCGTTTACAGATCACTTATTGAATCCATTCTCATTTATAATATTTCAACCTGGTTTAACTTCCTTACTATCAAGAACAAAACAAAGCTCTCCTGATTAATAAATCAAGCCAGTAAAATAACCAGAACACCTCAACTTCCTCTGACTGAACTGTACAGACGCTCTGTGGTGAGGAAAGCCACCCTCATCACTGAGGACCCCTTTCACTCCCTGCACCACTCTTTTACTCTGCTGCCATCAGGCAAGCGATGCAGAACCCCATTGGCCCGGAAAAACATTTACAAGAAGTCATTCATCCCCTCTGCAATAACTTATTTAAATAGCATAGGATAGGTTGCACTGTTTTATTGCTGCTTTGTGTGTTGTTGTTTTTTTTTTAAAGAATGTTTATAATGTTTTTATTGGGATGGTTTTTAATTTTATCTGTGGAGCCGTGTCAAAGACAAATTTCTGTTTTTTACTGCAAAACAGACAATAAAGCTATCTAATCTAATCTAAAACTGATGGGGGACAAGATCAGGTTTTTTTTAATCAGGGGTTTGATAACTTCTAATTTAAAGGATTTAGGTTTATAGCCAATGCTAAGGGAAGAGTTGATTATTATTAGAATAGGTTCAATTACTTCTGGTATTAACTGTTTGATGAAACATGTAGGTAAAGGATCTAATACACAGGTTGATGATTTTGATGAGGAAATTGGTGAGATTAGTTCAATCTCTGGAAGGGGTTTAAAACATTGTAATGGCTGATTTAGATTTAGTTCTAATTTAGTTTGACACCATTTACATTTTAAGTTTTTAGTGGTCTGTTTTAAGGTTTGTGTGTGATTGTTATACCAGGGTCTTAGTTTTTTTCTCTCTTTTCATTTTAAGTGTAGCTACATCCTCTGACTAATGCGGAACACTGATGCCAAGCATTCAGTCACCTGTTTTAGTTATGTGGGGCTAGATGGTGAAGCATTCAAGGTGAACAATTCTGGGAGATTTTCAATAAAACTATGCACAGTAGCTGGGATGATTGTATGCTTGATGCCAGAGCAATGTGAACTGCATGTATTATGACTAGAATTTTATATGAGATGAGGTAAGGCTCTTAGATAGCTTCAGACTGGCAGTGTGATTAAATTTTATGTATTTAATCCAAATGTCAGTATTAAATAAAGTGTATGACCACCATTATGAGTGGGTCCTATTATATACTGCTTAACCCCTACTGAGTCTAGAATAGACATAAACACTCAGAGGGTTCTCAGAGGATTTTCCTGGTTATAAAAATGAATATTAAGTCTCCAGTACGTACTGCTTTGGCTACAAAAACAAGTAGGTTCAATACAAAATTTGCAAATTAATGTAGAAATTCAGAATACAGCCCCGGGCATCTGTAAATACTTTGTAAATATTTAGTGGAAATGATTAAGTAGACATTTTATGTAGCTATGTATGTATGTTAGTATAAAGAACTTCAACTCTGTTGAATTCATGTCCAGGTTATTGTGTCATGCCTAGAATATTATTTTAAATAACTATGATGCCTCCTCCTCTGCCAATTTGATAAGGACAGTGTATATATCCAGGTGGTATTGCTTCATTTAATGCTACACACTACATTTTGTCTAATCCAAGTTTCTGTTAAACACATTACATTAAGCTCCTGACCAGTAATAATTTCAGTAACAATAAGCGCTTTAAATGTAAAAGATCTAATATTTAACAGTCTTAGCTTTAGATCAAAGGTGCTGGCTGTACATTCCATAATTGTGATCTAATTCTATGTTATTTAGGTTACTAAAACAAACTCTCTGGGTATTTCTACATTTTTGTATAGAACAAAATAATCTAAATATATTGGAACCATATATTGGAACAATATATTGGATATATTTGGTCATGCAAGCTAACTAAGGCAAGGAGAAATCTATTACACTGTTCAATACAGCCTTTAATGTTTGACTTATTGGAAATTTTGAACTTTTTGCTTGCGGTTTGTGGACTGATGATCAACTGGCACATGCACAGTCTTTCAATATAGGACTCCTGCTCTTCAGATGTCCATTTGCTATGGTGTATGGAATGAGTTTGTAGATGAATAACTGAGTCTTGGTTATCCATGTTTCTGTTAACATTAAAACACAGATCCCTGTTTTAGTTCAGTTTCATCTTAGAATCCAGGGCTTCATTTATCATCAGTGCATACTCATAGATGTGTGCGTAATGGGTGAATTCGAGAATTCCTACGCAAAGTGTGGAATTTATGAAAATGTACTTGTACTTATGAATGTGTGTAAATATAAGCACAGCTCTGACCAGGCTTCTGCTCAGCATCCAGTGGCAGAACAGGGGAACTGCAGATAGAAAGCATTGCGAGTGCCACACCATGCATTAAACAATCTTAACATACACATGTGTTTTGTATGTTCATTGATTAATAGTTAGTCAAATAATAATTTTGTCTAGTTAAAAAAAGACATGTAACCTAATTGTTGTCAATATCTACAAAAGACATCTGTGACAGGTGTTTGAAAATGTAACATGGCTTGTCCTGCATTACTGGAAGATTTAGAAAACCATGTGCTCTGCAGTGAGTGTTTTCAGAGAGTGCGCTGATCTGTTTACTGAGAGCACAGAGTGGCTGCTGAGTAGTAGTGGTACTGCTTCCCAAAACTGATATTAATAGATTTATGCCATGATTTGGGTCCTATGTTGGAGCAAGAAACTAAATGCATGAATTCCCTAACCTTAACTCTAGTTTATTTTCTTCGCTCTCTTTGCATTATTCCAGAGAGTAAAATAAACAATTTTCACATGGTTCTTAGAGGTATCTTTTGTTACCATATATGGTTAATTGGGGGTGTGTCTGAATGCAAATGACTCAAACTTGAACAAACATGATAGCTTAGAACATGTGGGATTTTTCAACTCTGGTTGATAATCTGCACATTTAATAAATACCAATTTTTTTTTTGTACTTATGGACGTTCTAAATTTTATTCATAAGACAGAATTTAGAAACTTTTTTAGAAAATGTTGATCAATGAGGGCCCATGCCAAGTCCTGCTGATTCCCCCCTTTTTGCTTTGCTTAACATGGGTCAGTAACCTTGAGAGATGCCGCTGTCCTGAACTCAAGTTTACTGAACTCGAGTTTGTTGGCCTGCTCATTTAATGTTTGAAAATACCCGAGAGACAACTTGGTGCCTGTTATCACTAGCATCTATCTCTCTTTCTCTCTTGCTCTAAAACCACAGCTTGTCATTTCTCTGAAAAACCGTGATAAGTTCTTCCGAAAACTGTTAGTGTAATGTGTAATGAGGGGATGAAACAGGACACAGATTTCGCTTAAAAACAGTGGGGCTTTAAGATATTACTAATCAAGAATGTATACAAGTGCATACCATCAAGACACAACAGGGCAATAAACCAATAACAAGAAGGGGGGAAAGCATGACACAAATCAAAACAAATGCACATTAAACATGATCAAATTATCAAAGCGATGGGAGCCATGTTGCAGAGAGGGGGAGAGGGTAAAGTATATGAGCATGAGACCTCCCCTACTTCCAGGTTTTTTATGCTTGGAGGCATTATGTTTGGCATTAAGTTCTCCTTAGTCCATTCTCACTAGTGTGATATCTTAAGAGCAAGTGTTTGAATGTTTGTAGGATTTACATGGAATTTTAAATGTGACCAGCAGATGAACTGAGTGGATGATTTTGGAGATGGATGGATTTTGGAATAGATCTAAACATGGTCAAATTCACAGGAAGGTAAAATATCTTAAATAATTTTTTCAATAGTTTCCTCCCTGTCTGAAGTATATTTTTAGAATGTTTCAGGCATACCAAATTAGTAACAAAAAGGGCTAGACTTGTTGGCAGCAGAGACATCCCTGTCAATTCTGTTGCTGAAAAATTGATGTTTTTAAACCATTTTCCTTCTTTTATCGATTAACAGTCTCATTATTTGAACAACATCTGCACTCACAACAGAATGATACATTGTATGGTTATTGAATAGAAAAAGGATAGGCTGACCCTTATCTTTTAGTTAAATATAACATATTTATGAATTATAATATATATGATAGACTTACAATCCCCAACAAAGTATTGGAATCTCAAGGCCATTTTTCTTTTGCTATACACTAAAGACATTTGGTTTTGAGATCAGAAAAGGAATATAAGATGATAGATCAGAATATCAGCTTTTGTTTCCTGATATGTACATCTAGAGGTGTTAAACAATTTAGAACATGGCACCTTTGATGTCAGATCACCTGATCTTTAGGAGAGCAAACCTATTGGAACAAACAATCTTAAATAGTCTTTGGTTGCATATCTCTTGCTTGCAATAACTATGAAGTCAGTGAACCAATGATATCATCATACTGATGCATTCTTCTCTTGTGATGCTTTTCCAGGCTTGTAGCACAGCTTCTTTGAGTTGTTGTGTGTTTTGGGGGGTTTCTCCCTTCAGGAGGTGAAATGCTGCACAGTTGGGTTCAGTCTGCAGATTGACTCAGTCAGTCTAAACCTTCACTTTCCCCTGATGAAGTCCTTTGTTGTGTTGGTGGTGTGTTTTTGGTCGTTGTGTTGCTGCATCCGCGACCCAGACGGATAAAGCGGTATAGATAATGGATGGATGGATGGTGTTGCTGCTTGATGAAGTTCCTCCCAGTTAGATTGGATGCATTTCTCTGTATATTGGCAGACAGAATGTTTCTGCAGACTTCTGAGTTCATTTAGCTGCTGCAGATAGAGGTTCATCTTGGTTCCAGAACTTCTGTGGCTCATATCTGTATTTCTTTGTGAATTTCAATCTGGAATTTTCTTTATTTTCCTGCTGATGAGTGGGTGTTATACTTTGGTATGACCTCTATATTTCTGCTCTCAAAGTTGTCTTGTCAGATCTCCACGGTGCCCTGTGGAGGTTGTTTGTGATTTCACTGTTGTTTTGGTTTTTTTTATTCACAACTTTCACAGTGTTTCTGTCATCAGCTGCTGATCTTTTCCTTGGCTGACCTGTCAATCATGTTTTATTTCAGGGCCTAAATAGCAATTGTGTGGCCATCACCAGCCTCTATAAACAAACGAATAACCTCAGGTGACTACAAAAAAGTATAAAGTAGGAGTAAACCAACATTAAAAGACCAGGTGGGAAAAAATAAGAAGACCCTTCCTACTTCCACAATTATGAAGAGAGTAATTAGAAGCCAGTTGTTACAAATGAAATGCACAAGAGTATATCCAGATACCAGACAACTCTGAGCTGGATCAGCGTTTCCTCCAGACAGGGGCATCAGAAGCATTTTGAATGTGGGGGGGACACAATGGCAGGGGGTCTGTGGGTCCTCCCCCAAACATTTTTTAATGAATTAGATGCCATTTCCTGCATTCTGGTGTATTTTTAACAGGTTGTTAAACACCTAATGTTACCTACAAAAGTCACTTATTCAATGACTATTTTAGAGACTCAACAGTAAGTTCTCATTCAACTAGTCCATATTCATCAGCCTGTTTTAACTGCTACCCACTACTTTGTCTAAGATAATTAAATGAATGTGACACAATTTATCACCAAAATTATAAAAATAATTATAAATTATAAATTAATACCCTACTGTTACTTAAAGTAAATAAGGCAAAGCTTAGGCTACTCCTGATATTTCAGGAGTACACTCGATTCCAAGATGGCGGCGCGGCAGTAGCATGCAGCGGCCACTCCGGATCCGAAATGGTGCTTTTTTTGTGCTATTTGTTTCTTTTATTGTTTCTTGGCGCGACTCGG
>JAQQZX010102368.1:0-10948 GCA_030068355.1 Notoglanidium maculatum | reverse complement strand
CTGTGTCTCCTGTATAAATACTCCTAGACTTTCTTCATTAAATCAGACTGAGTTTAACACGACCTTGCGTCTGTTAATTTCATTCTCCAAGGGCGCGCTTGTCACGCAGAGGAAGAGAGAGAGAGACGATTTCGGAGTCTGAAAGAGATTGAACCTGAATAGAAACCTAACAGTTTGCATATTTTATGTGAATGCTTTTGAATATCCCAAAATCTTCTGTAACCTTTTTCAAAACTTGAATAATGAACTAAGAGAAACAAAGGGATCATGTCCGAAATACCACTGACAGTAAAAAAAAAAAAAAGTCCATTTGTTAATGTACTATACCTCTGCAGTGCTTTCAAAGCTATTCATTGGTGGAGTTTCAGACCGAAAAATATGTCATTTTCATCGATCACGTGTTTCCTCAAGAAATAATTAAATAGACTTTCGAGGGCGTAGCCTACTCATTTCACAGCTCGGATCCTCTGTATCAAATGTTAGATCACCACCTACAGTAGCTTAGATATTGTTGCACGCTTAAGGATAGAGTTCTCTACATTCATCACGAAAGTTTTTCCTCATTTGCTCTGGAAAAACTAATACCAGGTGAGTATAAACTCAAATAAATCACTACTCTGTAATCTCTGTCTCAGTAGTGACCTCTGTACTGAATGAGTGCTGTTTATTACATAATTATAACAATCTGGCCAATCACATAATTTTACAATCGGTATCTAAATTAAAAAAAGTGGCTCTCAGTGGATAAGTGGTATAACAAAAAATGAATGAATCTTGAAATTCAAGCAAATAATTCTAGACTAGAAATTCATTGCTTGAATTTCATTATAGTCACACTATAACTAGGCTACTTCTTAAGGCCCAAGTATACTTCAGCGGACGCGGCTTCGCGCAACGCAGACGCGCGCATGGGTGTCCGCAGAGTATAGCTACTTGATTTTCTGTTACAGTTTTAAAATTTTACAGTTTACAGTTACAGCGACAAAGAGCATGGTCTGAAACAGTCCTCCGAATAAGACAAAAAAACCAAGAAAAAACATGCGCAGCAGTTTGGAAATCAAAGCTTTTTTTGATATTGGAAATGGAAGAAAAACGTTCTAACGTTTTAAAACGTTCTTCTTTGTTTCGCAGTACAACTGCACGCTCAGTTTCGCACATGCGCAGTCAACGCCCACAGTCGTTATGTGTGCATAACGAAATTTGCGCAAGTGCGCGCGCAGCCACCTCCGAGCTCAGACCCATCACACCCAGCCTTATTATAATCCAGGTTTGCCTGTAAATGCGCCAAGTGTCCTGCAAATCTTGCAGCTCCTAGAATTGTTTTTGTCCATATTTATGTCCATAATTATGTTCATAATGTAAATACATAATAAATAATGATCTTATAACAATAATATAATGATCTTGCAACATTTTTAGTCATTTGCCTCCGTCTGGTTTCTGTAAATAAAAGCAACGTAAGCAGAAAACAATGAAAGCACTGAAGAAAGGACAAGAAACGGCTCGATGGAGCCCAGAGGGAAAAGAGCATGAAGAGAAAAGCCCTCCTGCAAAATTCAGCAAATGTAGCCATAGAAACTTTTAAAGAGCAGGCCAATCTGATCTACAAACTAAGTAGGCTGTATTAACCCCAGTACCACTATCTAGAAAGCAAAACTGCAACTGGCTGAATAATTGACATCTTTTGAACAGGTTTTTTTTCTTCTTTTTTTCCCCCCAATTTGTTCTCAATGTCGGTGGACATCTTTCAGCATTAGGACTCTTTTACAAGATGGAAAATGTTATGGTATTACATGGTATAGAAGTTATATGTCCTGTTCTGTTCTCTCTGTCTCTCTTTTTTTTTTTAAATCTGCTCAAAAATGTCTTTTGAGATTTTTTCTCAATACACTTTTCTTTAACTTAATAAGCTATTTTTTTGTGAACAACTCTGGTTAACACATTTGTGAAGTTCCTGCTTTCTGGATATAAAAATCTAGTCTCCGTAGGACCATACTGTCCTACTTAGCTGCCACCAACCTAAACATCTCATTCTTTTATCCCCAGAAAAATGCAAGGCTTCTGGATCCTTCTCTTCACTGTTCATATTATGTGTAAGCCTTTTTTTCTTTCACTTTCTCTCATTCCTATTCATTCTTAACCAAGATCCAGAAAATGCCTCAACAAAGATTCTCATCTAAAGTAAAATGTCTGTAAGTTATTAATGATTGCAACAAAAAGTATAATCATGTTACATATTCTTAATTTTATTAGCATTATGGTATGGTAGGAGTCATGTAAAAGTCTAGACTTTTATACTTTCCTTTGTTTCTTTTCTTAGACTCCTATGCTGCTACATCTGCTACTAAGACCTATCATGTAGAACTAATGCACGGCAAAGAGCTGAGTATCATGCTGCCGTCTGGGGCTGTGAAGTTGGAATTTGATTCACAGAAAGTGATTCAGACTGGTAAATCACAGAAGGATGTTCTTTGGTCCAATTCTTCCCCAACTAAAGGGGGAAAAGTAATTATAAAAGGTAAAAAAAGGGAATTTGTAATTAATTCTGTCACATATGATGACCAGGGAAACTACTCTGTGCTGGACAATGAGAACAAAAAGCTTTCCATCCATTCAGTAAAGGTTACTGGTAAGTGAATTTAAGCTTTCCTTAACATGCACATCTACTGCCAGTCTTCTTTCTTAAGTCCTAGATTTTTCCATAATGCATATGTTTTTATATACAGTAATTCCTCTGAACAAACTTCCTATTTTTTAAATGTGTATTTGCACTCGGTTGAGAATATAGTCATACGGCAGCTATTTGGCTATTTATGCTCAGCCACCTCACCCCCCTGCTCCCTGGCTCAACAAAAAATGTATACACTGTATTGCGTGCATGGTTGCATTTCACTTCATGACATAAGCTGCATAAGCTACATGTGTCCGTGGCTAAAGGTAGGGGTTATAGTTAAAGTTATGTTTAAGGTTCATTAAGTGATTTACATGCAACACTTTTTGTGACTATTCTCACCCGGGTGCAAATACAGACATCTGGGTGCTTGTCTATGCTTTGCTAAGCTATATACTCCTGGGTGTAAATAACCACATTGGCTATTCCACCGAAGGCACAAACAACTTTGCTGGCCACTGATAATGGGTTCCAATAGCATCTGTTCTATGTAAATAAGAATTTAAAAGTCTATTGTTACTTGTTTTAAAAGGAAAAAGGGGAGCAAAAGGTTGTGTGGCTGGTGAAACTTTTAGCATTCCTCTGTCTGGCCTTGTGAAGGATAATGCCACACTACAATTTATAAACCAAGCTTTCAACCTCACTCTGGTGGATCATGGGTCACCTGTGGGCAACTCACATCCTGACTACATGGGACGGATCCAGGTGACTAGTAACAGCATTGAACTGCTTAATGTCAATGTGTCGGATGTGGGCAACTACACACTCATAGATGGTCTAAATCGCAGAGTCATGGTCTTCTCTATGTACTTGGTTGGTGAGTTTTCACCTGTGATTCTTGAGTATTCCCAAAAATATATGTTAAAGGTCATTTTTTTTGTTTGTCTTATTAGTGGTACTGTAGATTAGAAAAACAAAAAATAAAAATAAATAACATAACTGAAAAAGCACAACTGACAATTTAATTACAAAAATGTAACACAATTATGAAGTAGGATAAAATTAAGATATTATTAAGATATCATTAATATAAAAATGCTTAAGATTGCACTTAGGTTCATTATGTTACTTTTTCTGTAGATCGCCATACAAAGGTCAACAGGAATCCTCTGCTGGCGGCTCTACTGCTCTTGCTTGGCATACCACTCTGTGCTTGCTGTTGCTGTAGAAAGAAGATCTGTAAAAAGACCAGCCAACCCACTACCACCACCAATGTGAAGCATGACATTCAAATGAGTCCATGTGGAGCTCCACCAGTCTACACTGATTCCCCAACTCCTGCAGGACCAGCACCGGTAACACACCAGCACAGGGCTTCATAAGCAATATACTGTATCTTTTCTCCAAATCTTAGTTATTTTGATTTTAAAGTCTGTTATCCCTAGAGTAGACCCATATTATGCATGAGTGTGAGTGCATGTGTGGACCAGAGAGGATTCTTTGTTGGTTATATTTGTGCATGTCAGCTAGGAAACTGTTGTGTCCAATAAGTTGATTTATTTAGGATTTATTTAATTATTAATGTATTTCTGGGTGGGTTGGGTGGAAGAATTGTACACTCAATGCTTTCTCACATGCAGTGGTTAAATTTTATGCCACTATGTGGTGGAGGAATTATATTTTTGGGTTGTTTGTCCATCTGTCCGTGATTCTCAGTAGTGTGATAACTCAATAATGATTGGTTGAATGTTTATAGGATTTATATAGAACTGTAACCAGCTGAAATGATTCAGTTTTAGAATTCAAAAGGATCAAGCTCATAGCAATGTCAAATATCTGAAAAAATGTTTTTCTTCCTTCCTGTTTGAAGAATATTTTAAAGGTATTTCTGGCACACAAAAAATAGTAATTAGAATGCTTAATTCCTCAAACAGAGCAGGAAGTTGAAACAACCTTTGTTTGATCTAATCCTATCCAATGTTTACAATATGGGTACATTTTTCAGATTCCTAGTGCCCTGGGTGCACACAACGCCAACTATATCTCTCTGTAAAACTTCAGTTTTGCAGAATGGAACCAACAAAATAAATCTGAAACAGTGCTAATAATGGCAGCAGTTGTTTATTAGATAGGGTACTCAAGCTCTTACTCCATGTAGTTTGATAAACATTTGAAGGCCTTGTAAAACAGCAGACTTGATCCCTAAACAGCAGACTTGATTTGAATCAAAACATTGGGCATATTTTACCCCAGCCAGTCAGACAAGCCATTATTGTCCCTTCCTCAGCCAAATTCAATTAAATTCAATTTTATTTGTATAGTGCTTTTAACAACAAACATTGTCACAAAGCAGCTTCACAAAAGTATATAAATGTGTTTTGTGTTTTTTTATTCATTTAATTTTTTTTATGTATTTTACTAGAATTTGGATTAGGACAGCAAACTAACTGAACCTATATGCTTCCAGTGGTGTTTGTCTGACAATACCATATTGGACTTAATTACATATTTTAAGACTGCTGTTTTTAAGTTCTTGACAGAGTTATGTTTTAATAAGGATAGTTAGGCTCATGTGATACAATGATTTAACACATTTAACAACGACCCTAATAATATTCATAATTTATGTTTTTTGACTGTGTTTTCATTTCATCATATTATAATGTCACTGTAAAGGTTTGCACCTAATGGCATGGATGAAGAAAGACTAAAACTTCTATCCCTTACTTAAAGAAAGAGCAAAATCCATTAAAGAAGCATTTCTGTAAGAAGCCTTACATTATCTGTGCTACTGGTTTACAGGGCTATACTCCTGGCTACCCTGCTGTAGGTGAGGGTATTGTTCATCCTTCTCCTAATCCTACAGTTCCTCCTCAACCACCCTACATTGGATATCCTGCCACATCACCTGCTATGCCCCCTAACCCTGTAAGACACACAAACACACACACACACACACACACACACACACACACACACACACACACACACACACACACACACAGTGTGTTCCAGTCTGAACTGGAAGCGATGTGACCTGTTTTACAGAAAACAGAAGTATGTTGCACATAACCCCCATACACTATACATGAACAGGCCAGAACACATCAAATTGTACATACCTAAGAATATAAGAATATAAAGAACATGAGGAGCTTGAAAAAATACAATAAGGAATTAATCATGCCTTGCAGACATGTACCTTTTCATTGGAAACTAGGGGGATGTCTAGAGTGAACTGAGGACTTAGAAAACATGTTGTCTATATGCCCATTCCCAATCTCTGCTCTTTCCTTTGCGACCTCATTGAGAAGAAATAGGCAGTCATGTAGTTCCCAAATATTCAATAGTAGTGCAGGAGTTCATCTGCAAAGCTACAAAGAGAACTATCACATAGAGCTGACAATGACAATGGCTTCACTCTATGAATACTTCTTGATTTATTTCTAGAAAGTTTTCTCAAAGTGATTCTGTTAAAACTCGTAAGATTAAACATGCTTACAATGTACATAAAAACATAACAGTTGTCAGAGTTTCTAACTATGGTACAAGGGCATTACATCCTGCGTGTAGTTTTGCAGAGGAATTGATTATGGCAAGACGAAGCCTTACATTATCTGTGGTATTGGTTTACAGGGCTATACTCCTGGCTACCCTGCTGTAGGTGATGGTATTGTTCATCCCCCTCCTAATCCTACAGTTCCACCTCGACCTCCCTTCAGTGGATATCCTGCTACAACACCTGTTATGCCCCCTAACTCTGTAAGACACACACACACACACACACACACACACACACACACACACACACACACACACATATGTATGAACATGTATGAACATGTATGAACACATATATGAACAGAAACATCTCTCTCACTAGAAAGATAATGGCAGAGCTGTAGTAAACACATACAAGATAGAAATATAAGACTTGTGGAAAATTATTTCATTATTGATTACCTGTTGTTGTTTGGTTTTTAGGCTTTTAACCCTGCATACCCTCCTGCATCGGGGTTTCCTCCAGCTCAGCCTTCTCAGTGGAGTGGTGCTCTGTAGAGACAATCTGCTCCAGTTGTACAATTCTGCTTTATCCATTCAAATATATATCTTAGTCTGTCCCCCACTGAATTCGGTCTCTCTGTTTCCACAATTTCCACTGTTCTTATTTAAGTATCACCATTAATAGTTATCCCACACACACTTTCACACATTCAATCAAGCAGCAATGCTCCCTTGTCTTACAAAGCACAAAATATACATTACATGTACAAAACTATTTGGACACCATTTACAATAATAAGTTGTTTCAGCTGTGTTAGCCATGTCCAATGCTAACAGATGCACTGACCTAGATGTCACCCTTTTACCTGTAGTTTTCCCTGCCTCCTTTACTATCTCACATGGGTTTACAAAAATGTATGGGTGCTGATCCAGACGTTCATATTACAAAAGATTTTATTAAAACAAGCAAACAAATGATACAAAGCCTGTGTTTGTGGATTAATTACCAACTTATAACTTACAGTAAGTGAAAAGTGGTATTATGTTTTTCTAACCTATGGATGGTTCATGAGCATATGACTTGAGTTAATATGACAATATACCTAGTCATGCCAAACCATCTGAAGGTCAGCAGGGTGTCAGGTGGTCCTAAATTTCATTGTGGATATGAGTGGGAATCATGCACAAGTAATGGATCAAACCACTGGGAAATTAGCAATCTCCTTTGCAGATACAATTCCTGATATGCTGTATGTTTGTATGACCAGATATGGTGGATAAGCAACATATGTGCCACATCAGAGGAGGAACAAGATGTAACACTTATGCATCCTCATGGCCCCTCTGAGATCACGAGAGAGGATATCTGTTGTGTCCCTCTGTTGTATATCCTATAGATCATTGATGCCTCACTTACATCAACTGGGAGGTAATACAAGCTTCCATTTGATGTGGAAAAGGAAACCCATGGATTGTTTAAACTCAAGTAGATACTACTTTTTTAACAGTTTCTATTTTCCTGACACTATAGTTTGTTTACAGTTTTTTTTACAATCATTTTCACACTTGTTTCAATACTATGTCCACTTTTTCAAAAAAGTTTGATTGTAGCTGAATGTTTATTCAGTTTTTTGTTTGAAGCCTTGTTACTGTATATACAAAAGTGGTCATATTTACATCAAAATGTGCATGTATATAGGCAAAATATAGACGTAGTCGTTGCTGAAGAGATTTTTCCACTGTTACTGAGGTATATGTAAGTCATGGCTATCAGTGAGAGAAAGTGACACAAGAATGCAACTACAGTAAATTTAAAAACACTCAGTAATGCTATCTACAGTATTGAAACAGGCAAAACAACAGATCCAAAAGTTTGTATATGTAAAAAGCGTGATAGCGGCTTGGCTTCAAATATATATGTTTCATGCTAAAGATTTTTTTCCCCTAAAGGTTCAAGGCAACAGATAACTTTGCAGTAAATGTGAAATATAAAAATTTGGGGGACCTAAAAATTTGACCCACTGTTCTTTCACTTATTGTACTGGAAAAGTGTCTGCTCTCTTTTTGTTGTACAATAGTATACCACAGAAAATTAGCCATAAACTGTTCAAAACCATTTGCATTCACTCCACACATAGTAGTGGTAAACTATCACTAATGTTAATGTTTTATTAGTCATTGATATAAGTAATCCCACTGACCTAAGTAATCCCAGTGATTTTTGCTGGGTGTCACAAAGTGCAATGTCAGGGAACTCCATCACCTACGATCACTTCCATCACTTCCCAAAGGATGAAACCTTAAAAAACTATGGATAAATAATGTGAGATGTGTTTCCTCATAGACCTGTGACAGGCTGCCCTGATGCTAACATCACCAATTAGCTTGTCTTTGTTTGATACTGAAAATAAAAGACAATGTAACTATTGATATCTAATAGCTAACAATCAGAAATCAGAAATTTGCAGACATAGTGATAAGTTTTCTATCAGCTAAGATGAACTAGTTAGCATTAGCTTGTTAATGACGTTTAGGACTACTAACGTTTGCAGATACATAATCTTGTAGTTGCATGTGCATGAGGAAACCTATAGCTTAAACGCTTTATCCATTTTTAGGGTGACCACACATTCTCTTTTCCCAGATATGTCCTCTTTTTGAGAACTAAAAACTGCCTCTGGCCGGGATTTTAAAATCGCCAAAAATCTGCTGGATTTGACTTTTGATTTCTACAGTTGTCATTCATTTTGTGTCCATCTGCCCCATGCTGCCATCCTGTCCCCGGTATCCTCTTTTTTGAGCACCAAAATATGGTTACTCTACCATTTTGGTGATATGAGTTTTAGATGTCAACCTTCATATACAACATCAGTTATGCTCATTATTTGATAGCTCCTGAAGTAGCTTCATCTTGGATAAATCCTAGCTCATAGAGAAGAACAGAACTGGAAGTGATGTGACCTGTTTTACAGAAAACAGAATTATGTTGCATATAGCACCCGTACCCAGTACCCGAACAGGCCAGAACACATCAAATTGTACATACCTAAGAATATAAAGGAGCTTGAAAAACTACTATAAATAATGAATCATGCCTTGCAGACATGTACCTTTTCATTGGAAACCAGGGGCATGTCTAGACTGTTGTCTATATGCCGATCCCCAAACTCTATTCTATCTTAGCATCCTCTTTCCTTTGCGACCTCATTGAGAAGAGAAAGGCGGTCATGTAGTTCCCAAATATTCAATAGTAGTGCAGGAGTTCATCTGCATATCACATAGAGTTGACAATGACAATGTCTTCACTCTACACATATCCTTCTTAAAACCATTAAAAACCATTAAACAGCGTGATTATGACATACCTTGAACCAAGCAAGGTATGAATTATTCCTCTGCATTTACGTAACCCATTCAAGCAGTGAACACACACAAGTGAGAAGTGCACACATACCTAGGGCAGTGGGCAGCTCTATGCTCAGCACCCAGGAAGAAGTTGGGGGTTTGGTGCCTTGTTCAAGGACACTTTAGCCTTGGATGCAGCGGGAAGGGAAAGTGCTGTTCATTCACTCCTCCCACTCGCACATTATTCCTGCCGGTCCAGGAAATCAAACAAGTGACCAAATTCTTGTGTTATTTCTAGCAAGTTTTCTCAAAAGACAATATATTCAAGTGATTCTGTTAAAACTCATAAGATTAAACATGCTTACAATGAAATAAAAACATAACAGTGGTCAGGGTTCAGTATCTAGAGTCTAACTATGGCAAAAGTGGATTATGTCCTGCATGTAGTTTTGCAGAGGACTTGATTATGGCATCCTCAAGAATTATGGCAACAACATCCTTTTCAATGAAAAGAACAGCTAAACTGTATAGATGTTGTTGTTCCATGGTACCCCGTAACCAAGTGTGCAGGTGCCTTAGTGCACTAAAGGAGCGTTCACATGTACAACTGGTCACTGGTATTGTAAGCACAATTTTGCCTTCACAATACTTACCGACAATACTTCTCATGATGCACAAGCGATGTGTTAAAGAATGTGTATATACTTTCCAAAGTGTCAATAAGCTCACTTCCCAATTTGATGGACATACATGCATGGCACAAAACTTAATTAAGTTTGTATGCGTAACAGTATACATATTCAACTTCTGGGTGGTTCAACTGAAAATGGCCTTGGACACAGAAGATGCCTCCCCTCATCATTGATGCCCCATCATAGGTTTGAGCTACACACAGTATGTCATTGACTGCATGTTGTTTCAAGCAAGACTCTATCAACTCAGTCATTTGCTGGGCACTAAATCCTTTCAGCTTACTAAAGCCCAGGAAATGCTCACATACGTTGCCACTTTCAGACTCAACATAACACACACAAATAGACAGCTGTTCAGTTTTATGGACTGTAGCTTAATATGCCATTATGGCATACAACCCTGCTGCCTTCATCCCTTTCACAATGTGGGCTGTGACCTGCTCAGCACAACACTCAATCATATCATTTCGCAAAAGATTTCACAGATAGCATTTGAAAGGGCATGATATTGATGTAAGATTTGGTGAGCAATCTCATAAACTCTAAAAATATATGCACTCTTTCCTCTTGGCCACGAAATGCAAAACTTTGTTAGCCAAAAAACTTGCAACACTTCGAATACGACAAAGGTATTGCCTTCAGTCTGCAATTTCCCTTGCAGGCCCAGTCATTATTTTGTTAACTAGTCAAGTCAATTCAAGTCAAGTGGCTTTTATTGCCATTCCAACCATATACATGTAATACAGTTTACAGTGAAACGAGACAGCGTCTCTCCAGGACCAAGGTGCTACATACA
>JAQQZX010102238.1:0-10955 GCA_030068355.1 Notoglanidium maculatum | reverse complement strand
CATGAATGCTATTCCTATGTAGGTATGAGCATAACTGCTGTGCTACAGCCTTTTCTAGAATCTTGGAAATAAAAGGATATAAAAATAAAAGCAATCATACAATAGCTACCAACTATGGAGGGTAAAAATAACACATGCTTCCTCCATAACAGGTATCGTCAGCCAACCACATCTTTTCCAGCTGCTACTCATGCTGCTATAACACAATTTGAAAAGCACTGTCTGCTCTCTTCCACATACACAAGCTCTCAAACTCCCAGAATTGGCTAGTGGTAGGGGAGAGAGAGAGAGAGAGCACACCCCATCCTTCCCACCCAGACAGCACAACTGATTTTGCTCTCTTTAGTTAAATATAATCCCCACTATAATGCAAAACACTGTAAAACACTGGGGGAATAGTATAAGTAGAAATGCCAGCGCTGTCAGACTGGTGTGTGAATTCTGGCTCTGACAGTTTCTCAACCTCAGCTACATCACTCAAGTTCATAATTGTTTTTTCTCAAATGCAGAAGTGCACGCTCACAGTTATTATTTTTGCTTGTTTTTTTACTGCTTGTGATATTGTCTTACATATTTACTTATTGTCTATTTCCCAAAATATAGGGCACTTCCTAATTGTATTTGTATGGTATCTGTACAATCCGATTAATGGATTCATATGTATTTCGTTACATACCCACTGCGCACAAAACCCGCTGGAGTAAGAGCTCTCCTGGAGAATCTTCAGCCATGAGAAACATGATTAAGTGAGTGAGTGAGTGAGTTACAAGCCTGGCCTGTGAGGTGCTTCACATATATAAAGAAATCAGCGTGTCAAATTCATATAAGGAACAGTTCAACAAGATTTGATTTGCCAATCATAGGCAATTTACATAATTCCTCTGACTTGTTGAGTGTCTCGCATGCATGATTAAAAATTCTTACAGTCAAATGATTGCAAGAGGCAGTGGATCAAATGTGAGGCACATGTTAATGGTAAATAACATGAAGAATGGATGACTAAGACTCAGGTTAAGTGCATCCCTTACTCAAAATCTTAAGGATACAAGTTGTTTATGACATCCATGTAACTTATAAATTATTCCCCCAAGGCCAGAGTGCATCGGTATGTGCTTGTCCATCTTTGTGAAACAAGCCTGCACTGGAAGGTTTGTGTTTGGACAAAGCTATAAAGTGGCTCATAAATCCTGTGTGGATTCCTTTACTGATGTGCACGCATGGAATGATGTCTTGTTCAAGGCGACTCATGGGCTCTGAGAGATTCACAGAGCAATTTTGCAACCAGCGTTTTTCAAACACACTCTCTGGTCACTGTGCGTGAAGACTGAGCATCACTTCAGCAGTAAATAAAAAATGTGAGATGACAGTGGGCTTCACATACTCGGACGCATGACCCTGGATTGCTGTTTGCATTATGGACAGTCCTCATAGTACACAAACATGTGTGATCTCTCTTTACCTCTTAGGTACTTTTCTCTGTGCATAAACCAGTTGAATAATGTTTTACTAGAAGTGTCTGTGGGGACATCGACGAGTCAGAGCAGTGGAAAAAACAATGAAGCAGATGGTAAAGAAAACACAAAATGTACTTTATTAGCCTGATAATATTTCACACTTCATGAGGTCAATTCTACAGTCTATTTTTTATTTTCTTTTGCTTTAATTCTTTAATGCACATTTTCATCAGTGGTGCATGCCAGCTCAAAGAGACCAATCTAGAGTTGGGGTAGAATATGGTGGTAAAACCTTCGAGATACTGCTGTAGACATTACTCCATCCATCAAGTTATAAAGAGTTTTGACTATGCATGCTCACATACTGGAGTCTGGAGTTGGAATTACATCAAGCTAACAAGTGAGTAAAACCCATGGGCACCTTCGTGTTCATCTTTTGTTAGCAACAAGTTAGCTAGCAAACTGTGATGGGTGATGTATATTTATGTGCTCAAAATGGAAAACTGTGTTGTAGATTTCCCAGATACCATGTCTATATTTTGGTTAATCTAAAGCAAGTACTTGTATACACACAGAACTCATGAAAGTAAGAAGTTCTGCTTTGTTTTCTGCTGAGGTTGTGAGCAGCCATGTTGACTTGATATCACTTGCTGAACTCGGAATTGAGGAGACCACCCTGAGTTCCTGAGGAGAAATTCCAGGTTTTCCTAATCAGAGTCCAGAAATTACATAGTGCAACCTTTAGTGGAATGCAGTAACAGTTTCAGAATCAACAGTTTCAGAATTGTTATGTCCTCAGTGCAATAAAAAACTTTTATTACTTTGCATATTTATTATTAATTGCATTGATTTTTTTTGTTGCTGTTGTTAACAGGAATGCCTAAAGTATTGCATCTGGAAATGTAATTTGTAGCCTCTTTATGGTTGCTTGTATGTCAGCTGGATGTATGGCTGTGCAAGTGTGTTTTGATGTGCTCTTTGCTCCACAAATAAAACAAACTAAAAATAGCAATGCCCTGAACCAGTTTTTGCTTCAACTAAGGTAAAGATGACTAGTTGACTACTTTTGTGATTTACTGGTTAACTAGTAAAAATCAGGAGTCTAGTGACCATTACTCTATGTATTGTATTATAGGTTTAATTATTTGCTGGGAAAAGAGTGTGGCTTGAATGTATGCATGCTACGCTGCGTGAGGTTTTGTCTCCATAATTCTCAGGTGATGTACATCCTCACCTCTGACTCAGACACAAATATGTATAAGGTGCAGATATTATTTGGAATCAGGAGTTGCCTGGACAAACCTCCTGCTGCGTTTTCAAATGTCTACAATGTGTGTATATGTATAGTGGTGCACTTTACTTTTTATGAAAAAGCTCTCTCCTCCCATCTCTTTGTGTGTGAGTCTTAAGTGACATCTTTTCTGCCAAATCCACAGACATAATGGTAAGGGGGCAATTTGACTGACACTCCTAACAAAGGTAAACAAATGCAGTGAGCTATGCCAAGACCATATCTGTGTGACACATTTGCATGTTCGCATATGGGCTCTAGTCTATTTAACGGGCTAGTTCCCAGTGCCCCACTCTTTTCATTCTCTGCTCCACCTGAAGCATTTTGTACCAATCTCAGCTTACACTCAGCATTCAAATGAGAGATGTGTACCTGGGCTAGCTTTGCAGGATTATAAAAGCTTTTTGTTATGACAGATGGAAGGTTTCCTCTGTTTTTTTTGTTTTTTTTTATCTTCAATTACCCCAGAACAAGACTGCTCTTTTGTTTACACATTTGCAATCCCCTTACTGCCAAGGTTATTTGCTTGTAATTTACTGTAATAATATTTTCTGTACATTCAAATGGCTGAAAGGGCTGAATGAGTTTTATAGAACGTCCCTGAGTTCTCGCACATGCAGTGGTCCAAAACATCTTCAGCGCAAAAAAAGGTTGCGTATATTATGGAAGCTGTGCTTAATATGACCTTATTAGAAGTTAATAGTCACTTAGTCTTCATATAAGGGGTTCTTTTCAACTGCTGGGTGAAATAAAGCAAGAATAAATGACTTTTGTTTTCAAATACAGGGAACTTTAAATGGTTTCACATTTACTCTGCATTGTAATTTTAAAACAGCCATAAGGCAAGTGATAGTTAGTAGCATTGCACTGACAATCACTCCAACTCCTTAGATTTGAGTCTTACTTTGGTGTATAGAAAAAACCACAAGATTTACTTTTATTCCTTTGACAGACACTTTAATCCAAAACATTGTATAAGGGAGACAAAAAGGAGTCCAACCATATTAGACTTTTTATGTGAACTGTAGGGTAGATGAGGTGGGTAAATCATTACTATTAAATCAAATATTGCACATTATTTGCCATTTTTAATAATAATTCTATTAAACTTGGCACCAGTCCAATTAATAATAATAATAATAATAATAATAATAATAATAATAATAATAATATATAAAAAATTTGCCTAGTACAGCCATTCCCAAAGAAGGGGTAACTTCATTTCCAAATGGGGTCTCAAGAAGTGCACACAAGCGCCCCTTCTGTTTTATTCAATTATTTGTTAAATAATAATAATTTAACTAAGAGATCATCTGTGATGTTCATAACTTGGCTAAAAGATTTTACAGTTTGACTTGGAAACATGGCGGACCGGGAATTTTGGCTCTTATGTACTATCTAGTGGATGTGGATTACTTTTAAATCGTCCAGGTGTACATAAGATACAGAGTGAGTGTGTGGATAATAGTGTTACCCTGCTTCTGCAAAATCATTAATAGTATAAACCAGGTTGCTTCGCGTAGGCACATATCACACCACCATGATATGGATTTTCGTATAACAACACAACACTTCTCAGAAGACTGGTATGTCAGTGCAAGGAATATTCCTTCATCCATAATGTCCATTTGAGGATGCTTGCCCAAAATGTTTATGAACCCCTGCTCTAGATCAGATCTGATTTAGATCAAATTAAGTGAATCCGCTGTAGGCTTGTGGAACTTATTTGTGATAAGAGAGAGAGACACATGCATGTAAAACACACAAATTAATAAAACAAAGAAAAGTATACATTAATATTATACAAAATATATGGCAATAGAATATACAAACAAATGTAGCAGATATAAAACGTAGATAAGACAACTGGATGAATAAATGAATTAAGCTGGAGGTGAGACGATCAAAGAGTGTGTAGGCAACTGTTTGGACCTTATTATGCAAAATGGGCAATAGAATGGATGTACTTAATGAACTAATCAAAGTTAGACTGCCATGCCCACAAAGAAGACAGCATGTAGATAAGCGTTATAGTTATGGTCCAATGGTGTCTCCTTTTTTGGTCCTAATTCGTGAAGCAACATCAGTTAAGTTGGCCGTGGCCTCAACAGCGATTGTAGAGAATGACTAAGTGTTGCACAGTTCATGATTGATAATGCTGATTGTCTTTCCCTGGCATCTAGTATACTTGTCCAGGAATGTAAGAGGAAGGCTTATGACTCTGTGTGGACAGATTTCAGCAGGCAGGTCTAGTCATAGTCTCAGTTGAGTCAGATTACGATGCAAGCAGAAAGATCAGGAGAAAGCCTTATGACTCACCATGCACTTATCTTCAGCACAGATTACACAGAAACTCCAAAGGTCTTGTGTGTATTTGTCTTGCAGTGGTGGAGACTGACTGAGTGTGGTGCAGAATCAGCCAGATTTAGTGTCATAAGCATGGCTCTGAAGTTGATGATTAGAGATCCAGGTGGATAGAAATTTAATGCTCAACTTACATTCATCTGTAAGCTTCTGAGATTTATACTGATGAGTGGTGAGGTGGGTCAGAGTTCCTGCTTCCCCTCATCTGATTATGCTCACTCATTGGTTGTCCAAGTCCTGGGGTGTAATTTCAATTCACACAGAACTTTAAGAACAAACTTTTTGTTTGTTCACAAGATGTCTATATTACTAATCTGGTGCTCTGTACATCCAAGATACTTACTTCCTGATTGCAGATTTAATTTTGCAATGCATTTAAGAGCAAGGTGATATAATACCAAATGTTGAAAACTTTCTTACCCATTGTATGAGTTTCTTTGGAGTCTTGAGGGTAAGGGTAGCCTGAAGACCTGGTTGTTAATTATCTTGCACATAAGTTTCAGTAGTGAAGGTATTTATTTCAGGGCAGGTTATGACCATCCCAGGCAGGCAGAAAATGGAGTTTATAAAACAAGAAGTATGCTTTAGTGCTCTTCTACCAAGGTCCTTCTAAAACTGTTTTAAGCTTTCATGGTATGGTTTATGACTGGATTACAAAAGGCATATTTAAAGGCATATTCAATACTGCATATTCTATAATGCTGGCAAAGTTCCCACAGAATGTAAGTAAACACATCATATGAACATGACCTGAATTTTGGTGCACATTTTAATTATTCGCACTAGTCCAGCATTTCGTAACGTATAAGATTCCCTTACTGATTTATATGCTATAACCTAGATAAATAATAAATGAATTAGAGTAAATAAATAAAATGGTTCCATGGTCCATACTTTTGCATGCCCTAGTTGCACAGTCAGGATGTAAAGCCTTGCCTCTTACATTTCTACTTGACATTTCTGCATACATCATCGATATCTATATAACGAGAGAAAAAAGCTCACTGGCAACAAGTATTTGTGAAGTCTGTGGCTTTGTCAAATTGTCTTTTTTGCTTAGTAAGATTCCTAACTGAGTGAAATGACCCAGAAATATGACCCTGGGTGCTAAGGAAAGGTGCTTCCTTTCCTATCTCCTTTAGCATAGACTACACTGGACAATCCTTTACAAAGGGAAAGAGATTATCCTGTCCCACAATTCCTTGCAACATTTAAAGCGATACACTCTCAGTGTACCATTCACATAAACAATTAATTAGATAAACAATTAAATATTACATGATTAAACAATCATAAAAGAAATGGAATTCATGTTGATAAATATGAATGGACAGGACGGTGAGCCTATATTCCTTTTTTATTTCAATTCCTTGAAATATTGACATAATGAAGTAATATTTTTCATTGTTTTTTTCCCTGTTCATATACATAGCCTTTATGAAGCAACACATTAGGAATGCACAGGGCAAAGATGCCCTTTTTGTGGTGCATCTTCAGATAATTGTAGTTTCACACAACAGACCAACCTCAATAACATAACGCCATCACATTATTGTGTTGCGTAGCCAAAAGTGCAATTGGATTCCTACATCCTTATGAATTGTCCTTCACATCTTTCTTTGACTTTATGAAGGAAGAGTGGTTAGGAAAGGCCATAGGACTGATCATTCGGCCGCAGACTGCGGCGGATGGAAAGTAATTACGTGACTTTTGGTTTAAAAAAAATAAAACATGGATCATTGACTGAAAAATTAATCTACTTCATTTGAAGTAGAACACCCAGAGAAAATAGCACCTGAAGATGAAAGACCAAACACCAGGGTCTTGGATTCTCAAGCCAATAATTTTCTTACTTTCAATACTGTTCATGTTCATATTCACTACATTGAGACCTGACAAAGTGATTAATCATATGTGAATTTTGTATGATATTATATTTGTGTGGAATAGGAATATTTCGCAAAACGGTATACCGGTTGCTAATTACTTAATTAACAGGCACAGAACAACAAAAGAGAAAACCCCTAGACAAACATACGCATACACACACAAGTACAAATTAAGATTAATTACTGTTTACACAGCTACCCAGCTATTATTTTGGACAGTTTCAGGTGCAACCTCTTTCTTCTCTTTGACTTGCTGTAGCTAGACATCTGTAAATGCAATATCAGCTGTCAGATTTCTATTCTTTTATGTAAAAGTAGCCTAAATCTTTCTCCTCGTATTGTTTAATAGTGACAGTAACTAACACACACACACACACACACACACACACAAGCACACACGCACATACACACACACACCATGTTGATCCCACCATGTTTCAAACAGCGAAGTTACACACTGTAAAGGTGAATTTTAAATGTCTTCTTATGTTGTCATCCTCATTTCCTGTTCAAACCAAATAGCAAACTTGATGCTAGCCACAATGCATGACAGGCATTACAGCTAGCTCCATTCATCTTATGAGTTCTGAACAGTGTAACTGTGAATAGATTTACCATGTACGATCTTGCCTAGCCATGTCTTTACCTTAGCCTAACCCTCTGGATTTGGATCTTTTATAAAGGCCCTGCCTTGCCCTGTGACAATGTTTTCTGGCCTGTGCAGAATACAATTGTTTGTATTCTGAGATTTTCTATCCATAACATTTTTTAACCTTGAACTTTCTTGTTGTTGTATTTAAGGCCTCGCTGCTACTGTGGATCCAGTAGAGGTACATGATCCTTGCTCTGCCAGAGCTTCTCAAGGTCAGCTACTCAGAAGCCATGTCCAGTATCTGCAGCAGATTTCCATAGCCATGGAAGAGTTCATCTGGGTCTGTAGTGGGGAACACAGAGCTCCACTAACTCCATATCTGGGAACTGATGTAAGTAACACAGCAGCTTTCACTTAGTGGGAAGTACCACAATAGTGCATAGTTCTCACTGCACATAAAATATGATGGTTTAACTGGAAATTGCAGGTTTTCTTATGTTTTGTGACATTGTGTTCGCAAACGCAGTCTGACACTTATCTAGGGACAAGGATCAAATTTGCCAAGTGCTCATCCTACTAAATAGTAGACTGCTTACCTGGGCCACCAGTGCCATTTCGTCTCATGACACTAAACCAAACGAACACTGACTTCAATATAGATTTTCATTGTTTTCGATCATCCCAAATCCAGAAAAGACTATTTTTGCTCAACAAGGTAGACAATCAGCTACTGATTATGCATGAGCATTTTGCATGCTTGCAGCAAAAGAAGGAACTGACAAACCAGTGCTGAAAATGGTCTTCTGACAAGACCCTAATGATGCATTCCAAGCTAAGATCACATTTTTCATAACAACAAACTGAAGTTCACTGAGGAGTTTTCATGCCTCTGAGAGTGGGGTAGGAGCCATATTGTCCTAATAGCAAGGTAACATGGAACACGCATATACCTGTCTTTATTTTATTGCAAGCTAATCCCTTGTGAGAGAAATTACAACATAGAAAACCAGAAATGGCTAGCCATCAAGACTGCATTGGAGTAATGGCAAATTTGGCTTGAGGGAGCAAAGTTTCCCTTCATCATTCTCACTGATCACAATAACTCAGTGTATGTAAAATTAGCAAAATGCAAAATGCAGACCAAACATAGAGGAGGCTGATTCTGCAACATTTGTCTTAGATATTTCATCACCAACCGAGCAAGTCCGGGGTCTCCCCCAAACTTTAATTTTTTAAAACTCATTTCCTGTTCAAGCCAGATAAAAAGCACATGGGCTCTAGCTACTACACCAAGCCCCATCAATGTTCAGTCTGATCCCCATCAACCTAAGCTGTATTATTGTGGATATCCTTGTCTTTGCTTTACCCTTGACCTCTGGATGTGTTAGCTTATCTGATCTTTTGTATACTCACCCTGTCTTGCCTTTTGACCATGTTTTCTGGAACATGTTTTGAATTGTTCGTGCTCTGAGATTTTCTGCGTTTAACCCAGAATGTACTTTGACCCTTTGAATTTTGAACATTTTAAAATGTACAGTTTTGCAATTTAGACTAATTAACCATTTGCCGAAAGTGCTCCTGAGCTGTTCCAGTGTTCTGTGATTATCGTGCAATAGAGTCGGAGACGGATGCAGTTGCAGGTTAATTTTTTATTAATAAGATGCTGGCAAACAATTCCAAAACGTGAAGTGGAACCCATAAACAGGATCATGCAGAAAGATAGGCAATCAGCAAACAGAGTGACTACAGGCAAATCCAAAAACTTAGCAACAAGGCAAGATCCAATATCAGAACACTAGCCACAATATGCATACTTGTATGTCAACAATTAAGTACACTGAGCATTACTTCACGAATAGTCTTTGTGAGAGTCTGTGTATATATGGGGTATGTATGTTTGGGAACAGGTGTCCATGCTTAGAACTCAAGTGACTGTGAATGTGATAGTGAAGTGCTGCACTGGGGATTGTAGTCTATGGTGAGTATGTTTGAAGGACGCAGTGTGTTCTGGGAAGTGTAGTTTCTTGTGGATTCTGGCACCAGCGTGACAGCTTTTTAGTTTTTTATGTTATTGTTGTTTATGTAAAAAACAAAGAAATATTTTGGTCATTTATTCATAATGTCTTTAAAATGGTCATTAAGCAGGTTTGAATGCTGAACACCATTTTGAAGCTTTGTGTTTGTAGACAAATCTTTAATATATATTAGCTCAAGAAAATACATGACCACTGACAACTGCAGAGAAATTTTAAGAAAGTAACAGTAAGGAGGATTGAAGCACAGGTCTGCTCCCAAATGGAAATAGAAGCACATTAAGGATAATGCAAAATGAGCAGTGTTTGATACAGAGATCAAGAGACAGAGAAGGAAGAGTACTATATAGATAAATAGATAGTTCAGCTGAACTCAGGGGACCTCCAGGAAAGTGTGCAGAGTCTGTCAGTGGGGAGAGATTTCTACATCTCTATTATACGCTACATCACCCACTCCCCCTCTGCTAAAACCTGTAGCAGTACAATAGTCAACAAATTTGAATGGTTATATAATGTCATTTATAAGTTATATAAGTGTAGAATTATTATTTTTTTTACTTCATTATACACCAGAATTAGCTAATCCACAAGGTGCTATGGCAGCCAGGGATATGCCCCATTTGTTACAGGGGTCCCATTTGGTCATGCAGTGATGCAAATATTTAGCTTTTTTTCCCCCAAAAACTTCTTCAGTAACCACCTTATCTTGGTCAGAGTTGGTCAGTAGTGGAAGTGCAGTCTAAAGTCTAGGGCACCATGCATACACATTCACGTACTCATTCACACCTATGGACAATTTTAGCAGAGCCAATCCACCTACTAGCATGTTTTCGGGAGGTGGGAGAACCCAGAGGAAACCTACGTCAACACAAGGAGATTATACGCTAAAATTCTACAACTGGGGAAATTGGATCTGTGAGGTGGCAACAGTAACCACGGTAATACAGTTTTGCCCTCCCTCTGACATCCCATTTCATGATTGACTGAACTGTGCCTGTTTACTGATTAATGACCTGCTTGCTGATGTTGTATCTCTGCAACTGTGTTTTCAATAAAATACATTGTAACTGCATTTTACTCGAGTCTACCAGCTCCTGACAGTACATACATCTGGAAGCTAAAGAAAAAAGAAGCAAGTTGAAGTACTTGTTTTATGTTTAAGCCTGACTAATGCCTTCACAAATGTTCATACATTTTTATTAATAAAAGGCCTATTTGTCAATCCATCCATCCATTATCTATACCGCTTTATCCATCTGGGTCGCAGGGAAGCTGGAGCCAATCTCAGCAGACTTCGGGCGAGAGGCGGGGTACACCCTGGGCAGGTCGCCA
>JAQQZX010102167.1:0-10958 GCA_030068355.1 Notoglanidium maculatum | reverse complement strand
TGTGAAGCTGCTTTGAGACAATGTCTGTTGTTAAAAGCGCTATACAAATAAAATTGAATTGAATTGAATTGAATTTTTTTCACCATAGCTGTCTACATAAAATACAGTAGTCATCCAGATCTTAGGTGAAATATTCAGATGCTTTCCCTTTCCCTTGTATTTTATTAATCTTCTGTGCACTCCTCTCTCACTTGCTGTACAACCACTCATTCAAACATATATTCCTCTTGCAAGGTACTTATGTACATACTTTTCCTTCTTTTAAAGCTCTGGCACCATTATCACAGTGCACTAGAATCTGTAGAATTTATATGTGGTTATGGTGTTACTCTAGCAACTTATACACCTTAATTTGGATTGTGCACCTTCAGTTTTTAGAAACTGAAACTCACATACTGTGTTTTGTCAGTTGTACATACTGAGACGTTGATGACATGACACAGACCTTTTCTCAGCAGCAGATTTTTTTGCTTGGGATTTAAAAAACTGCACAATAATGTTAAGCAATCACCCATGTGATGAGCGGCACGTGCAGAATACTATTCAAGGTGTTGTGACACATACTTCCAGGTATGTGGGGTTGCACTGCAGATCAGGACTTCAGCTCCCAGGCTGCTCTATGAGATCATGTGGACAGCCTGAGCAGACCCCAGCTGGGCTGAGTCACAGCTGATTGTGACTCATTATGTGACTCATAACTGATTGTTAACATGGACTATTTAAGGATTTGCTCATGCATGCCTTAGTTGAAATGGAGTGTGGCATGTTAGTGTTTCTGTTTTCTTTCTGAGTTTCAGTTTCATTGGTCTTGTGTTTCAGTTCCCATTTCCTCGAATTCACAGTAATCCCGCACCTCAGAGTGTAGCCGGTGAGTTCCGTTTTGATATCCATATTTTAGTTTCAGTTTCTGTTCAAGTTAACTATGCTGTTGTTTTTGCATGGTTTGGGTTTTGTGCACTGTAATTTTCTGCCCTGCATATGTCACAGAATGCCACACCCAAAAATTCAACAGGACCACCACAGCACAGCTGTATGAACACCAGTCCCAAAATCTTTGTTCAGCATTGGGACAATGACATCTTGGTACCCTATGATGATGTGGAGTTTCAGCTGAATGGATAGTTACTGCAGTGCAGCTTTTTCCATTTGAGGGTATGACATCTGAGTGAGGTGAATGGTTTGCTGGCTTATGGGCTTATAATGGGCAGAACATCTCATTTCAGTGGAGCACCAATATCTTAACAATGCTAAGGATTTCAGGGACATTCTCAAACCTCTATACCAGGCCAGCTGGTAGTAAGCAACCCATAAAACTTCCTGGGGGAGGGGTAATCGATCTAAGGGCTTTGAAGAGCTCCCCCAACAGGCTGACTGGTCATCGTGCAAATGCTTCCTCCACAGGAAGTGGCCTGCAATGTGAACTCCCTCTACAGACAAGCAGCATGGCCTACTCTTAGGAGCTCAGGTTTGTCTTCATTCACTATGTAAATCTTTTGCCTTTTACTAAACATTTCCATGGAGAGGAACATTGGTAAGTTGGAGCTATTTTTGCAGGGTTTGCTGTTGCAAAGCTGTATGTTGAGAACAAGATGGCAGTAGCACGCAGTAACTACTCCGGATCGGAAATGGTGCTATTTTGTGCTGTTTTGTTTCTTGGCGTGACTCCTAAGGCATATGGACACTGAAACAAATGGTGTTCATGTCTACCTATGCCAAACATTGAACAGACATTAAGGAACAATCAAAAACTGACCTGCAAGATGACTTGTTGGAGACGCTATGCGTCCTTGGGTTGCTGCAGAAACCAGGCCTCCAGTCCTCTGCGTCGCCTGATGCCAATGGCCGGGGAAGGGTCTGCCGTAAGCGGTGTGCGAGGTAGCAGAAGCACGGCAACTGGTCCCAAAATTCCATCAGCATGTGGACTTTGCAACAAGAAGGACAAACGTGCTGGATCTTGTTTACACAAACAAGTACCGAGCGGAGTCCTGCCCCCACCTCGGCTACTCAGACCACATCTCTGTTATGCTGTTTTCCCCTCAGCGCTAATGCTAAAGGGGCGCTCTGTGAGCTGTACAGAGCTATTTACAAGCTGCAGAATGCACACCCCGATGGACTGTTCATTGTCGCCGCATATTTCAACCATGCTAATCTTAAGTCAGTGCTCCCAAAATTCCATCAGCATGTGGACTTTGCAACAAGAGGGACAAACATGCTGGATCTTGTTTACACAAACAAGTACCGAGCGGAGTCCTGCTCCCACCTCGGCTACTCAGACCACATCTCTGTTATGCTAATGCAAGCATACAGACTGCTCGTCAGATGCACCAAGCCAGTTCTGAAGCAGGTGAGAACCTGGCCAGCAGGAGCCATCTCTGCTCTTCAGGACTGTTTTGAGGACACTGACAGGCATATGTTCAGGGAGGCTACAACCAATGGTGACAACAATAACTTGGAGGAGTACACATCATCAGTGACCAGCAACATAAGCAAGTGCGTAGATGATTTCACTGCCTCCAAGACCATCATTACATGCTCCAACCAGAAGCTGTGGATGACTGCAGAAGTGTGTGAGCTGCTGAGGACCCGTGACTCCGCCTTCAGAGGAGGTGACAAGGTGGCCCTAAGAACAGCGAGGGCCAAACTGTCTCGGGCCATCAAAGCAGCAAAGCACGCACACGGTGAGAGAATCCACAGCCACTTTTAAGACAGTGGTGACACATGGCTCATGTGGCAGGGCATCCAGGCCATCACTGACTACACCTACTTGTGACAGTGATGCCTCCTTACCAGATGCGCTAAACAATTTCTTTGCATGGTTTGACACACAGAATCATAGAACAGCAAGGAAGACCACCCCTTCTCACAGTGACCAGGTGCTGCGTCTGATCACTGCTGATGTGAGTAAAACTCTTCACAGAGTTAAGCCATGGAAGGCTGCTGGACCAGATAACATCCCTGGAAGAGTCCTCAGAGAATGTCAGGCCAACTGGCAGATGTTCTTACTGACATATTCAACATCTCCCTGAGCACTGCTGTCCTTCCAAAGCCAGCACTATTGTTCCCATGCCAGAAGTCCTCAGTGTCCTGCCTTAATGACTCTCGTCCCGTTACACTCACACCCATCACGATGAAGTGCTTTGAGAGTCTGCTGCCTCCCTCACTGGAGTTTGCCTATTGCCCCAATCATTCTGCAGATGATGCTATTGCCACCCCCCTTCATCTGGCCCTCACACACCTGGACAACAAGGACACTTATGTATGAATGCTGTTCAGCATTCAACACAATCATTCCTTAGCACCTGATTGGGAAGCTGAGCCTGCTGGCCCTGAACACCTCTCTCTGCTACCGGATCCTGGACTTCCTGACTGAGAGACCTCAGTCTGTCTGGATTGGGAACAGTATCTCCAGCACCACCACACTGAGCACTGGGGCCCCCCAGGGCTGTGTGCTTAGTCAACTACTGTTCACGCTGCTGACTCAAGACTGTGCAGCAATGCACAGCTCGAACCACATCATCAAGTTTGCCGATGACATATCTGTGGTGGGTCTCATCAGCACCACCAGCATTGTGGAAGATCCCACACACCCCTCACACAAACTCTTCACCCTCCTGCCATCTGGCAAGAGGTACCAAAGCATTAGGGCCCTCACTGCCAGACTGTGTAACAGCTTCTTCCCCCAAGCCATCAGACTCCTGAACACTCAGGGACTGAACTGACACACACACAGACACATACAAATGTATACATTCATTCATCTCTGCAATTTTTGCACATTCCATTTGGATTAGCACAGCACTGTCTTGTCCTGTGATGTCTGCAATATTTGCACACTTGCACTTTATTATGTCTTTGCTATATTTGCACGTTTGCACACCTGTGCTTTGTTGTCTCATGTTTTATTCTGTTCCACACATTCACTTTGTACTTCCGTGCTGTCCTATATGTAGCACCTTGGTCCTGGAAAAACTTTGTCTCGTTTCACTTTGTACTGTAACATTTGTATATGTTTGAAATGACAATAAAAGCCACTTGACTTGACTCCATCAAGCAGACAGAACTCCAGAGCACCCTCTAGTGGCCAAAAAGGAGGCAACCACTCTAAAGATCCCTTGAATGGCTTACAGGATGGCCAGTGCTCAAGAGCCCCCTCCAATGGATGAAAAGGCCTTTGCTCTGGAGAACCTTTTTGAAATTTCTTGAAATTTGATATTTTTTTTTACTGCTGCAAGCTTCAAAGACAATGTTGTCACCATGTCTATGCCTGAGTCCAAGTCCATGTCCCTGCTGGTTACAGCCTCAGCCTCCAAGTCAGATACAGTGTCAAAGCCTGTTCTAGCTTTAAAGCCTGTTCCTGTTGTATAATGCTGTAGGGTGAGAATTAACTATTAAAGATGACGACAGGATGACAACCTGGTAACAGCACACTTCAGTCTCATTTATTGTTCTTATTAACTTATTATCTCTTTGTAATTCCTATCAGTATAGCGCACCTTGTGTCCTGGCATTCCACTACACCTGTCACAGTCATACAACCCACTTCAGTGCCAGCCACAGAGCCCACTCCAGTACCAGCCACTATGCCCACTCCAGTCTCCACAGTCTCAGTGCCAGCTCCACTCTCCATAGTCTCAGACCCAGCTCCAGTTCAAGTTCCAGTGACAGTCTCTGGGCCTGTTCCAGTCTCTGAATCTGTTCTGGTTCCAGTCATGGAGCCCTTTCCTGTTGAAGTTTCAGTTCCAGTCACAAAGCCTGTTCCAGTTCCAGTCAAAGAGCCAGTTCTAGTCTCTAAGCCAGTTCTAGTTCCAGTTTCCCAGCCAGCTCCAGTTTCCCTGCATGCCCCAGCTCTAGTCAGTACACCTGCTTCAGCTTGAGTTACAGAGCCTGTACTTGTGCCAACCTCCAGGTCTATTCCTGTCTATGTCTGCCCCATCTTCAGGCCTATGTCTGTCCCAATCCTATTCAGGTTCTTGTCCCAGTACTTATTCCTGTTCTGGTGCCAGTTCCTTTTCCCATGCTCATGCCCACAGCTTCTTGTTTTTCAGTTTCCATTTCCCCATAGTCACAGTAATCACACGCCTTGGAGTGTGGCTAGTGAAATCTGTTTTGATACCCTTGTTTTGGTTACAGTTTCTGTTCAAGTTAAGACTATGCTGTTATTGTGTGGTTTAGGTTTTTGTGCACTGTAAATCAAAACTCAATGTGCACTTGCATCCACCCTCTTTGCCATGCATATGTGACAAATAACACATAGAGATAGGGTTATCTAGGGTTATATTATCTAGTACATTTAATATATCTTTATCCACTTTCACAACACTTTTCCCAATCTTTTCCAATGTATTGGACATTTTTTTTACTTATTAGCAGAGACAAAATATCATGTAGTATGGGTGTCTGACCATTAGTCAGAAAACATGTCTGAAATGGCCCTAAATCATTTTATATTTTTATTTGGCATATTTGGCATCATTTCAAAAGTGTTTTGCATTACTGACCAAAACTGCAAAGACTTGCATTTACTGGTCTTTAATAAAGTACTAAGGAAAGTTGGTTTATACAATCATAGGAACAGGAAATTACACCCATCTTCAATGCAATGTTTGTATTTATCAGGACTAAATAGCAATTTTGTGGACCTTGCTGACTTTTATAAACAAAGAAATAACCTCACATAACAACAAAAACATTTAGTTTTTTTCCCAAAAAGGAAACCAACATTCAGAAACCAGGTCTGAAAAAATAATTAAACCCTTCCTACCTATTCACAGTCATTAAGAGAGTAATTAGCAGCCAGGCATTGAAGTGGACAAGATTAGTTAATCATCAAGACGTGTGACTACCTCTATTAAAGCAGAGCTTTGGGCAGTTTGGCGTTCTTGAGCGCTCAAGCGTGTGTGTCTACAACATGGCAAAAAGTAAGGACATGAGCAATGTTAAACTTTTACATGGAAAACTTTTACGACAGTTGTCTAGAATTTCTTTATATGATGTAGCATTCAGATTTTCCTTCACTGGAATGAAGGAGTCCATGCCTCTTTCATCATGGCAATGCCTCATGCACAAAGAGGTCTATAAAGACAAGGTTTGCAAAGGTTCATGTGGAAGAACTTGAGTGGCCTGCACATAAACCAGGCCCTTGACCTCAACAACAGTGAATTGTGACTGAATGAGCGCAAATCCTCACAGCCACACTCCAGAATCTAGTAGACAGCCCAAAAATAGTGCAGGCACTTATAACAGCAAATGGGAAATCAACTCTGTGCTAATACCCATGTTTTTCAAATGGGAACATATGGGTAGGATGGTTAGATGTCTACATTCTTTTGACAATGTTTTAAGAAATGGGCCGCACACTGGTGTAGTGGTTAAAACTGTCACCTCACAATCTAATAAATGGGGGATGGCTTGCCTCTCCCAGTCCCTGCCCCTGCATGGGACTCTGTGAAACCAAGCTCATTTTTAAGCAAATGCTGATCGAGACTCACTGATTAAATCCTGCCTTTCACATCATCACCCCCTTTCCTGCCCCTCCTCCCACTTTTTGGCGGTTTTTGAACTTATGCAGTGGGCAGAGGTTAACAGCAGGGGGTGAAGATACACTTTAAGCTACTATCACACTACTAAAAATGTAGTTAAGCTAATAGTGTTTCTAATTATAACTATTTACCCCAATGCTGTTATTTGTGAGTGAGAGAAGCATGTATTTGTTCACCTTTCTGACGAAATGTGTTGTGCTTTTGTAGCTGCTGTTCTGGGGAGCTCAGAGAGAGAAATCAGCTGTTTCTTTTAAGTCAGTTGTGTAATTTTCTCAGGTTTTGCTTTTTTACATGAATCCACTGCAAAACTACCAGTGTTGGACAACTGAGGTGCCTTCTATGATTTCTGCTTTTTTTTTCAGTGTATAACAGTGATGATGAAATTGGTAAAATGCAGAAGATTCAGCAGTAAAATCTTTAGAATGAAAAATAAGACTCTTTCAGTAATCTGGACATATGTATATTAAGACTGTAACACGTTTCAAAGTATGTGATTATTTATACATAGACTCACCTAAAATAATTTTTAAAAAAAATCACAAATCTCAGGTTTACTTACAGCATATGCCTACACATGTGTTGATCTGAAATTTCTATCATACTGCAGTGGAATAAAGGTGTGTGAGGAGGAGATTGTTGAGGTTTTTCAACTGGGGACACAGGGAATACAATGCCTTTTTTCAGCATGAAAGTTTAAATTGTGATGTTTGCTGAAGGGAGAGGTTTCAGCACTTTAGAGAGTACCCAGATGGTGCAGGATTACCAGGATGATGGAGTTCTATTTTTGGGGTTCAGCTTGCTATCTAATTTCATGCTCTTTTTGTATTACTGTAACAGCCCCACATACAGAAGCCAAAGGACCTATTGTATTTCTGGACAGTAAAATTAAATAGAATATAATAAACACGTACATACATTTTTTCCCTTTTAACTAGATTTTTCCCCCAAATATTGTGTTTACATACATATTGGGAGAAAACACATTTTCAGAAATATCACATAGTACATACAGTACATATTCATTCTCTCTGACTTTTTTGTCAATATTAGCTTCATGTCTTTATAATCACATACCGTATACATACAATAAATGTTTTTTTCCTCCATTTGTCTATCCATTTGTTCATCTCTTTTTTTAGCTTAAAGTTCTGCCCCACTGATCTCTCTCTCACCCTCCTTCTCTTTTATTGTGAATTTTCTCCTTTGTATCTCTCCTAGACCATCAAAACCTTCTCATAATCCAATTCAGAAGTAGAGTTGAGATAAGGTTGCCACCTCTCAGAAATTACATACAGAGAATCATGACTTGGTTAAAGGACCTTCTATCTCAGTTCACTTTCCCAGCCCTCTTGGTTCATGGAACTCTATCCACTATGTATTGTTGCATTTAGGCACGAAGAATCAAAGTTTCATAATTTGAAACTATCAAATGCACTCTGTTTATACAGCATCAGATGGCATAGATGTAAAGAATTAATTTGTAAATTGTGATTTTCTACATTAAAACAATATAGAACTTATAAACCAATGAAGAACAGCCACATTCCAATGTGACATAAGTAACAGTGCTGTTCATTCTGATTTCATTTTTTTACTCACCTTCAGGAGTTGCTATTTAAAGTGACACTGTAGCAGAAATCTAAAATGTAACCATAAATATAGCTGTTGTAAACATGCCTATTCATGTTTTCATTTGGGCTCTGTAGTGAGATTTCCCTATTTAAAAACTGGGTAAACCACTGCTGATTACGTGCCTTGGAGGTGAATGCAAATTTTTTTAATCTACCATGGTTACAGTCGATATTTGGGGGGAATGGAATGGAGGAGAGGAAGGGGAAATGGGTGGGGTGATGGGTGGGTGGGGATTACTTATCACTAGATAATGGTATGTTCAGCAAAGAAAAATAGCTAGATGGCTACTGAGCTTTGTTAGTAAATTATGGAGCAACTGGATTACTCAAATGACAGAAATGACTCCACAAAGGAGGATATTTTTGAGTCACTATTATATAGTGACATCCAACTATACATGTATGAACCAGAACACACAGAAGAAGAACTGTACCAGCAAGAAGTGAGCAACTGTAGGTCTTTCAAAATTGCACTCAGCTAAATAACTGGACTTAGCAACAACACAAGTAGCTACCATAATATTAGCTACTAATGTTACAGGATTTAATTTAAATTCAATTCAGTTTTATTTGTATGGCACTTTTTAACAAGACATTGTCACAAAGCAGCTTCACAAAAGTATATAAATTCTGAATATAAACTTATGAATCAATACATTTATCTATATACACTACCAGTCAAAAGTTTGGACACACCTTCTCATTTAATGGTTTTTCTTTATTTTCATGACTATTTACATTGTAGATTGTCACTGAAGGCATCAAAACTATGAATGAACACATATGGAATTATGTAGTAAACAAAAAAGTGTGAAATAACTCAAAACATGTTTTATATTTTAGATTCTTCAAAATAGCCCCCCTTTGCTTTGATTACTGCTTTGCACACTCTTGGCACTCTCTTGGTGAGCTTCATGAGGTAGTCACCTGATATGGTTTTGCAACAGTCTTGAAGGAGTTCCCAGAGATGCTGAGCACTTGTTTGTCCTTTTGCCTTCACTCTGCGGTCCATCTCATCCCAAACCATCTCAATTGGGTTTAGGTCAGGTGACTGTGGAGGCCAGGCCATCTGGCGCAGCACTCCATCACTCTCCTTAATGGTCAAATAGCACTTACACAGCCTGGAGGTGTGTTTGGGGTCATTGTCCTGTTGAAAAATAAATGATGGTCCAACTAAACGCAAACCGGATGGCATGGCATGGCATGGAGCTACAGGATGCTGTGGTAGACATGCTGGTTCAGTGTGCCTTCAATTTTGAATAAATCCCCAACAGTGTCACCAGCAAAGCACCCACACACTATCACACCTCCTCCTCCATGCTTCACGGTGGGAACCATGCATGTAGAGACCATCCGTTCATCTTTTCTGCGTCGCACAATAACACGGCAGGTGTAACCAAAGATCTCAAATATGGACTCATCAGACCAAAGCACAGCTTTCCACTGGTCTAATGTCCATTCCTTGTGTTTCTTGGCCCAAAAACATCTCTTCTGCTTTTTGCTTTTCCTTAGTAGTGGTTTCTTAGCAGCTATTTGACCATAAAGGCCTGATTCGCGCAGTCTCCTCTGAACAGTTGATGTAAAGATGTGTCTGCTACTAGAACTCTGTGTGCCATTTATCTGGGCTCTAATCTGAGGTGCTGTTAACCTACGAATTCTGAGGCTGGTTACTCTGATGAATTTATCCTTAGCAACAGAGGTGAGTCTTGGTCTTCCTTTCCCGGGGCAGTCCTCATGTGAGCCAGTTTTGTCGTAGTGCTTGATGGTTTTTGTGACTGCACTTGGGGACACATTCAAAGTTTTTGCAATTTTCCTGACTGACCTTCAGTTCTTAAGGTAATGATGGATTGTCATTTCTCTTTACCTAGCTGATTGGTTCTTGCCATAACATTAATTCTAACAGTTGTCAAATACGGCAGTCAGCTGTGTACCAACCTGAGTTCTGCACAACACAACTGATGGTCCCAAGAAATTCCACAAATGATCCCTGACAAGGCACACCTATGAAGTGAAAACCATTTCAGGTGACTACGTAATGAAGCTCATTCAGAGAAGGCCAAGGGTTTGCAGCACTGTCAACAAAGCAAAGGGTGGATACTTTGAGGAATCTAAAATATAAACATATTTAGAGTTATCATTTTTTTCTTTGCTGCATGATTCCATATATCTTGCTTCATATATTTGATATCTTCAGTATGTATCTACAATGTAGAAAGTGGAAAAAATAAAGAAAAAACATTGAATGGGAAGGTGTGTCCAAACTTTTGACTGGTAGTGTATATCCCTAATGAGCAAGCCTGTGGCAACGGTGGCAAGGAAAAACTCTCTGAGATGGCAATGGAAAAAACCTTGAGAAGAACCAGACTCAAAATGGATCCCATCCTCATTTGGGTCACACTTTATAGTGCAATTACAACTAACACACTTTAATACTAGGGTTAATTCTTGCGTGCAAGACTGTTTGTGGTGATTCAATTCCTATGCCATTGTAGCAGAACCACAGGCATTATCACAGTTCTAGGTGTATGTTGAGGCAGTTTATATGGTGCCATATTAAACAGGAGGAAGTGGTTTTCAAGTGATGAGTCCAACCAGGAGTAGGACACCGGGATGGATCAGGCAGGCCCAGAAAGCAGAAGGGGTCAGGATCACTGGAGTCTCAGGAGTAGCATGTGCAGCTCGACAGACAGACAGAGAGGGAGAGAGAAGAAAAAAAGCAGATTGTTAGGTATGGTCATGGTCACCTAATGGTAAGGAACAGAGTATATTTTGTGCTGAGTGCAAGCAG
>JAQQZX010102136.1:0-10959 GCA_030068355.1 Notoglanidium maculatum | reverse complement strand
TATTGTCAGTAAACATATAAATGTCTATTTCTCAGAGTTCCTACATGATGCAGTAAAACCAAAACTATATTTGTGCAGCCCAGTAGGTACCTGTCACAATCAGCAACAACTCTTCAGGAACCAAGACTTTTCAAAAAAATTGGTGCGCAGTGTAATATGTAAAGGAATACAAAGGAATGCATTCATAAAAACATTTTATTATAATCAATATAATAACTGTTAAAATATAACAATGCATATTTTTAAGTAATTTCTGTTAGCTCCTCTTTTTCAACAGAAGTGTTCCACTGTAATTTCAGGTGTTATTGCTATTAAATGATAGAATATGTTAAATAAGGTTAAAAATGTTAATAGCCTTAGATCAGGCCCTCTGGGGTAGGCCAGAATTTGCCCCAGACAGATTTTGACACCCTGGCATAGTTGTACATGGCCCAAAAACAATGACAAGAAGTAATCTATCAATGAATAGGATAGTACAGAGCTACAGGAACACTCTCTCACTGTCCTCATGGATAACTTTGCAGAAATTAATTGTAAAATAAAAATTCAAAATTTAATGTTTTCAATTTAAACTAAGCCTGCAGTTCTTCATGATGATATAATACATAATCATTTATAAACAAGCGTGAGTGTAAAAAACGCCCACCTGAACATTCAGACTGCACCCCATAGAGGACAGGCTAAATACAGCCCTGATTTACAATAATCTTTCAGCGCTGCAGTAAAACACTCTGAGTGTTAAGTGTTAAACTCTGTGACAGGAAACACGTCAGCTTTATTTATTTATTTATTCATTTGAATTTCTAAAATGTCCACGATTACCTTTGTACAAATGGCTGTGCTCCTTTTTTAATCTCCTTCCATCAGTCTGTGTATCAGAGTGAGAGAGATGAAAGAAGGAGAAAAGACATGACTCTGCACAGTTTAGATTAGAGTGTGTGTATGTGTGTGTGTGTGTGTGTGTGTGTGTGCATATAGGATGATAGCACTTCTATCATATGAGTCACACTGATATCATTCTTGAACACTGCACGCTGGCTGATGAACCTTCTCTCTTTCTCTCTGGTTAGTTCTATCACAGAGTGCCACAATAAATCAGAGTGAAATAGAGTAAATCTTTGCACAGCACTCAATCAGTGATTTAGTCTGTACAGTTTCACATTAAACCTTTATCCATCCATTATATGTGGCTCTTATCCGCTGAGAGTCGTGGGGAAGCTTCAGCCAATCCCAACTTTATTCACATTGTTATATCTTACACTGTTTAATGCTCCAATCTGAAACCGAACCACTGTTGTCAAGGCAACCAAAACATTTGTTTCTGGCTGCTTAACACTAATTCTCATAAAAACAGGTAACCATGTGGAAGTGTTTTAGTACAGATGCTAATCACTTGGGCATTTATTTATTTAATAGCTTTTTTACAGAGCAGCAGCTCTGAACCGGAAAGATTTGTGCTGGGTAAATTTATTTTATATTTAAATTTATAATTCATTTGTATTTGTATGTTTATTTATACACAGCTTTACCATAGCTTTTCCTGGAGGAGTGGCCACCACAGGCGTGGTCATCCAAGGGAGTGATAATCAGTGGGAAACTCTGCTGGATTGATTTGCATATTGTGACAAGTTTCAGTACTTGGAGGATGGAGTCACCTGTGACTATAAAAGTGTGAACCAGAGGGGGCACTAGAGAGCCTGCAGCTGTATTTTATTTCACAGCATGAAACAGACAGACAGGAACACAGACAGACAGACAGACAGACAGGGAGATAGACAAGTGTATCAGTAGTTGACTGTGAGCTTTTATTTATTTACACTGCAACAGCCACATGACCTCTAATGCTTTTCCTCTTTTCTGTGTGTGTGTGTGTGTGTGTGTGTGTGTGTGTGTGTGTGCGTGCGTGCGTGTGTGTCCTAATTCCATGTTAAATCAGAAGCTCCTCTTTTAGCTCACTTTATCTGTGACTAGTTTGCGAAATTTTTCCCTCTTTAAATTCAGTCCTTCTCACATTGAGCAAAGAGAATAATTCATGCACAGAGAGTTAGAAAATTTGGGACCTTTTCTGCTCATTTCTCCCTCTGTATAGAACCCTATTAGAGAACCCTATATACAATGTTTTCCTTTGAGGAATACTCCAAGTGGAACCCTGTCAGGAAACTAAAGAACCCTTATTAACCAGAAAACCACTGAAGAACCTTTTTTCTGAGTGAGTAAAGCTAACAATCACTAAGAACAGAACAGTTCTCTCACTGAGCTGTTGATGGGTTTTGGTCTTTAAAAATGAACGTGTGTGTTTCCGTGGGAACCGTTAGGAGCTCAGAAGCAGAGCACCGATTACACACTTGGCTATTCTCAGAGTTTCCATCAACTCTTCAGGAATCAGGGTGTGTGTGTGTTTGTGAGAGAGAGAGACCTGAGGGAATCCTTTTGTGTGAATACAGTTACTGTCTCACCTCCATATTGATGATGTTTATTATAATTTTCTGTCTGTGTCTCCATCAGTCTCTCTTTTTACAGAACAAAACACACCAAGTAGTAGGTAGTGTTCTATACAAACACACTCAATAAATAAGAAAGGAAATAGTATACACTTTGTTTATGTACGGTGGAGGATTGTGAGTAATTGAGGAATCACCTGCGTTCGTATATGTGAGATTTTTTTTTTTGCACCATTTGCTGTGCCAGATGCTGTCTGTCTGTCTCTGTCTGTTGCTTTCTGGGTAAATAAATGATTGTGCTCCTGACATTTTATCTTCATCTATTTCACTCAACCTGACAGACCTTTACATTATCACATAAGATGGCACCCAATAGGGCTCATCCTAGGGGAACTGGATAAGGGAAAGTGTTAAAAATAGGATTGGAACAAAGCCAAGAACTAACACACACACACACACACACACACACACACACACACACACACACACACAGACACACACAGGTCAGGAGTGCAAGACAAGTTTATTTCCTCAATCAATCCTGCTCTCATGGTGAAGAAGAAGAGGGAGGGAGAGAGAGAAAGAGAGAGGCGGAGACCAAAAAGAGAAAAAGAGAGAGAGAGAGAGAGACAGACAGACTAGACTTTGTTTTTGTACAAAATGTAGGCAAAAGGCGGTTGCTCTGCTTTGTAGATATACTAGGCCTTGTCCTCCTTCTTCTTTAAGTAGATACAGGATACTTTGAGGTACCCAGTGCAAGTTGTTCCAAAAAAAGTTTAGCATAATAGATTGAATTTTTGTTCAATAGCGAGTCGATACATGCTTTTTTATGCCAAAGGGAATATGCCACTAGGTTATTAATAAATAGAATGCGCCCTCTATAGGACATTTTGGGTGTTAGCTACTTCCACTTATCTAGGCGACCTTTTATTTTATCAATGACCCCCTGCCAGTTCTTTTGTACTACTGTATCATCCCCCATAGACACTCCTAAGTACTTGATACCTTCTTTTTTCCAAACTAAAGCTCCTGGAAGTTTTGGTACATCTACTGGCGATTGCCCGACTAAAAGGGTGTCACTTTTGTTCCAATTTACTTTCACTAATGATACAATTTCAAAGTTTTTGGAGACCTTGAACAATATATCAATGTCTCTCTGTTCTTCAACCATTACTATTATATCATCAGCGTAAGCAAACAGACATACAGCGTTTTCACATCATGGTATTGAAACACCTTTTAGCTCAGTTCGCAGTTTGATTAAAAGTGGTTCTATAGCTAAGGCGTAGCACATTCCTGATAGGGAACACCTTGCCTTATGCCCCTGCCTACTCTAAAAGGAGCACATAAACCACTACTGACCTTTAACACGCTCTCAGTGTCACAACATAGAACTTTAACCTTGTTAATGAAATCAGAGCTAAACCCAGAAGCTCCCAGAGTTTTCCACAGATAGTTGTGTTCGACCCGATCAAAAGCTTTCTCTTGATCTAGTGATATGAAGCCCATATTCAGTCCAATAGTTCAGAGACATTAAGTATGTCCTGAACCAAAGATATATCATCAAATACAGACCTCCCAGGAATACAGTACATTTGGTCTGAATGAATGACTTCTTCCAGAATGCTTCCCAGTCTGGTAGCTAGAACTTGTAATTTGTAGTATGTGCCTAGTAGAGAAACAGGCCTCGGGTTCTTTATCTCAGGAAGATCTCCTTTTTTTGGTAATAGTGTTAAATCTGCTCTCCTGCAGCTTAAAGGCAGCAGCCCTTTAGTTATGCTGTCATTGAGGATTTCTAACAAGTCTTCCCCGATGGTGGACCAAAAAGACTTGTAAAATTCAGCTGCAAGTCCATCTATTCCTGGAGCCTTTCTGCATTCCAAACTTTGTAAAGCTTTCTGTAATTCTTCTTTGGTTATTTCCCTGCTAAGTTCTGTGTTAGAGTCTTGCGATATGTGAGGCAGATCTTTTAGAAAGACCTGTTCCATCGCTTGATTTTCTTTGCTTTTCAAAGTGGAAAGTTTTTTCATAAACGTCTGCTGTCCTTTTTTGTATTTCGTTTGCTTCTGTTAATATAGCTCCGGTTTGTATTTGTATTGGTTTGTATTTTACTTAAATCCCACCATTATTGTAAGGATGTAAGAAACTCTTTTTCCTTCCTACAGTTGTTCCAAAAGTAAATGAAGGCATATCTAAAATTTTGGTCATGTTGTACGGTTGTGTTAAAATGCCAGTAAGCACTCCTAGGATTAAAAGCCTAAATTCACTATACACGACACTAAACTGTGGTCTGAGAGGCCAGTAGGGCTGATGAAGTAGCTTTTGATGATGTTTAAGTGGTATTCAGGAACATAGAACTTGTCTAATCTCACAAGGGACACTGTATTTTTGTGTATATGAGTCCATGTAAACTGTTTGATATTTACGTAAAGTGATCTCCAGACGTGGCTTAGCTCATGCTGTTCAACTGTTTGTTTTAAGTGCTTGCGGGAAGGCATGTGTGGTTCCACATTATTCTCTAATGTGCAGTTAATATCACCAACCACAAATAAGATTTCATCGGTATTACACGTTTCAACAGTTTTGCACAATGAATCTGAAATTGTGAGCCTTTCTACTCGTAACACTGGGGCATAAACACAGATAAAGGCAAAGACATGTTCTTCAAAAAGTGCCTTGATTTTTAAAAGCCTTCCTTTTACAATCTCTTCTATGATGTATGAGATTGGACAGAAATTTTCTTAGAATAATATGGCTACTCCTCCACTAGTGGAGGTGTTGTGACTTAAACAAGAAAGACCAGCCCAGTCTTCTGTCCAGTCAGTGGCAACTTGATCATCACTATGTGTTTCCTGTACAAGTAAAACATCAATTCTTTTCTGTTTAATCAATTCATACAGTTCTGCTCTTTCCTGCTATCTCTTGCACCATTTACATTTAAAGAGGCAATGTTGAATTTTCCACGAAAGACCAATGTAAAAGAAATAAACAACAAAGAAACAAGCAGCCAAACCCGGGCTGGGGGGATTAGGACGTAGGGGATCATTACTCAACATGCTGTGGAGTTTTGTGACAATTTTCTTTAGCCTAATCACTTTGTCTTTAAAGCATCACTCACTCATTAACTGCTTTATGGCTTCAAATATTTCTTTCTGATCTGGGAAATAATCACAAGTTTTCACCATTATCATATTCTTAGCATTTTCAGGAAATGCTTGATTTTGCTTGCACTGTAATCTTTACCAGTCCACGTCTCTGTGATATTTACAGGAGTACCAGAGTCAGAAGGAATCACAACCTCACATTCATTCTCTATCTGATCTTTGGAGGTGGAACGAGATGATTCGCTGTGGCGACCCCTAACAGGACTAGCCAAGAGATGATGATGATGTTCTCTATCTGTTCTTTCTCCTCCTTCCTTGCTTGTTTCATCACTGTATCTCTCTTGTTCTATTTCCTCTTAACAGGTGTTTTAAGAACAGCTTGGTCTACATCTATCATTGCAGTGTCGATATTTCCTCCTAAGAGTGAGTCAGTGTGATCAGTTGTGCTATCCTGAGTGTTGTTTACATTATTCTCAGCTCCTTCTGTATTTTCTCCCTAAGACCTCAGCTCAGCCTGTGCACTTATTCTAGTAGTCTCAGTTTTACTTGTCCCATTATTCAGTGCAGTAAGTATTATGGAGCTTGAGGTACTAGCAGGGCTGTGTTCTTGTTCCACAGGTTCCATGTCATTCGCCTCTGAGTGTGGGGAGTCCACCCTGACTCCACTTTCTGCCTGAGTGCTCTGTTCTAACTCCCTGTCTCGAGCTGAAACACTGCTTTCCCCACTCCCTGTGTTTTCTCTGGCTGTGCGCTCACACTCACATATGAGGTGCCCTGTTTTACTACAGCCAAAGCACTTCATTGTATCACATATCGACACATAAATAACAATCAAAACCACAGATCTTAAATTTCAGGGTTCTGTGTTATTATCATTCAGAATCATGTACACAAATCTCCTAAAAGGAATCACATGTTTGATTAAATCCGATTTCCTTCCAGTCGTAATTCTTTTGATCAGGGAGACAAGTTTTCCATAGTGAGAGAGCTCTCTAGCTAGGATTTCATCTTTAATGAAAGGTGGGATGTTTGAGAGTGTTACTTTTTTGGAAGGGGTGGACAGAGGAAGCAAATTGTAGCGTGATCCTCCAATCACAATACCTATTTTGGCTAGCTCATTCACTCTTTTCATAGTGTTCAGAAAAATTACAACTGCCCTATTCATCCTGGATGCCGCCAGAATGTTGTCATGTCCGACCACATCCCCCGCAGCCAGGCTGCAGTCCTCTGCACGCCACTCTTTCTCCATGGCGTCGCGTTAGTGAGTCGAACACTTTGGAGTTTTGGGGCACCATGCTACTCAGCACAAAGCTGGTGCTGACGCCAGAATGCTTCTTCTAATTCCAGAAGAGTGAGGATGATAAAAAAATGAGAAACAAACATGTATATAGGTAGACGAATACACCACAAAAATAGAGAAATGAAAGCGAGAAAAGCAATATGCAAATTCACACTCAACATGCTCTGCCCACTCACTCCCAGCATGCACTCCAATAGAGAGAGAGAGAGAGAGAGAGAGATAGACAGAGAGAAAAAGACAGACAAAGAGAAAGAGGGAGAGAGAGATTTTGTAGGATATTTATAGCACAGGCTAAAATTAGAAACACATTGTTTGTGTTCATTAATATCTATGCCCACAACACAGGATCCGATAGGTTGGGAGTATTTTATCAAATAAAAGACAGCATAGGAACAGCTCAGTCATAGTTTTGGGAGGAGATTGGAGCTACACCACAAACTTTACTGCAGACCAAAATAGCAAAGGGCCACTCAGCTTCTGCATCTTATCTATCTGGCAAGAGAATGAACTCACTGATGTGTGGAGAACATTGCATCCCTCAGTCAAACAATACACATGGGTGAAAGTAGCTGAAGGCAGCGTAAGAGCAGCCAGGCTGGACAGAATCTACATTAATCACATGTACAGCAACCAACTCATAAGATCCACAACACTACCAGTGGGCTTCTCAAATCATCACCAAGTGACAGTAGATTTCTCCTTTTTGGATCAATTGCATCACACCCCCTACTGGTCATCACCTGAACAACAAAACTCTTAAAAGATGTAGAGTTTTGCTGATATTTCACAGAATTCTGACTTCAATGAAAATCATAAAGGGAAAACTTCAAAAGCCTAGCCTCATGGTGGGAGATAGGAAAAACTCTACCCTGGAGAATTAACCGACAGCAATAGAAAATGAACTAATTCATGGACAAACAGCACCAACTATAAGAATCTAAGTAACAGGAGGTGTAGCCTCGGAGGTTTCTTACTTAAAGAGGCCAAGAGAGCCCTAGTTAGAGCTCACATTACTGCACTAAAAAAACATGGATGCTCCAACCTCATTCTTTTTTAATTTAGAGAAGAAAATGAAAACAAAAAAATCAAATGGTATGCCTAAAACTCCCCAATGAAAGCGGCGGAAATGAGGAAGATGGCAGTGGACTTCTATATGTAACTCTTCAGTGCTGACAAATGTGACTATGTCAGCACTGATGAACTGCTTAAAGGACTGCTGCAACTGAGTAAAGAGCAAGTGGAAACCCTGGATCGGAACATCTCCTTCGAGGAGGTGTCCACGGCTGTCAATCAACAACATGATCTATGCTCCTCCAGAATCGACAGGCTTCCATAGGAATTTTGGGACCTGCTAGGAAAGGACCTAGAGTTAGGGTTAGGGTTAGGGTTAGGCCAGTGTATTTAAAGAATGTTGTGACTCTGGAACTCTACCCCAAGCTGTACAAGAGCCAAACTTTCTCTGCATCCTAAAAAGGGAGAGCTAGGATGCCTAAGAAAATGTAGACTGGTGTCTCTGATGTGAACTGATTATAAAATCCTAGATAAGGTTTTAGCAAACAGACTGAAAACGTGCTTGAGCTCAATCATACAACTATATTAAACGTACTGTGTACCTGAACACACCATAAAGGACAATCTATTTTTGTTACAGGATATAATCGATATCACAATGTTTCAAGAACTAAGTTTTGGAATTTTGCAGACAGAGCAACAGAACGCCATTGATAAGGTCGATCTCGTGTATTTATTAAGGAAACTTGGAAAATTTGGCTTTAACAATAAGTTCATCAATGTAAAACTTCTATATTCTAAAGCCTCCATTCTTTTAAAAGTAGCTGCACAATCCCCGCCAACAGAGGCATTAGACGAGGCTGTCCTCTATCTGACATGCTCTTTACTTTGGCTATAGAACCGCTGCTAAACAAGCTTAGCAAGGAACCATCCGAGTTATCTTTTTTTAAAAAGAAACTCAGCATACTGTTTGTCTATTTGCATATGCTGATGATGGTACTGTTTTTTTTTAAGATTTTAAAACTCATGCTACCTAAACATGTATGAAAAAGCATCATCTGCCAGAGTGAATTAGAACAAATGTGAGGGATATGCATTAGTAAGGTGGAGTAACATTGTTCAGCCTAATTTGCCATCTAGCCTTCAGTGAAACAGAGAGGGCCTCACGTTTTTAGGGGTTTACTTAGGCAGTGGAGATTTCCAAAATAAGAACTGGTGGTGGAGAAAGTCGTTGCTCAGTTATCTAAATGGATATGGGTCCAGCCACAGCTGTCCTTCAGAGGGAGGGTGCTGGTTGTGAACAACCTCAGTGCCTCAATGCTCTGGCACTGGTTCACTGTCCTGGAGCCCCCAGCTGCACTGGTCAGAGAGATACAGAAACAACTAGTGGAATTCTTCTGGGGAAGTCAACACTAGACTAGGCCTGCTGTCCTCAACCTACCCATGTCAGAAGGTGGACAGGCCCTGATTGACCTGGGCAGGCTCATCACCACTTTCCGGTGGCAGTCCGTCCAGTATCTGCGGTGGCAAAATGGCCAACTCTGGAATGGGATGGCATTACAGATTCTACACGGAGTTAAATAGCTGGAATATAACAGACATTTACGGCTCTCTGAGCGTGGAGCACCATACTGAAGACTCATAGGCCTCACTCTCAGCTATATGGTGCTGTGGGAGAGGAACCTCTCTTCCACAATCCACTGATAGAGTGCAGGATGCCATGCTCTGTCAGTATTTGGAGTGCTGATAGGTGGGGAGAATAACAAAGCTGGTGGACCTACATATGTAGACAACTGGAAGTCTGAGGCAAGGATAAGTCAACCTTTTCCTGGTCTAATGACAGTAGGCTCACCCTCTTCCCTCCTTTTTTAAATCAAGTGTTTCAAGTTTTCAAGTGGCTTTTTTGTCATTTCAACCACATACAGATGATACAGTACATAGTTAAATGAGACGTTCCTCCAGGACCAAGGTGCTACATATAAGACAGCACAGAGGTACAAAAGTTAACGTGTTAAACAGAAGACAACATAAGACAACAAAGTGCATGTGTGCAAATGTGCAAACACAGTAGACAATGCAAACATCACAGGACAAGAGAGTGCAGCACTAAACCAAGCTGTGTAGTGTCTGTAGGTGACAGTCTCAGTCGGAGTGAGTAAACCCCCAGCTCCGGCATTAGAGCCCTTACAGCGGGGTGAATGGATGATGACTCGGCGTCATAATCGCAGAGCCAAAGCTAACGCTAAGGCTCGCCCACAGGAGCACCACTCCTCTCTGTGTTTAACTCCATCACGTGTTTAACATGTTTGCTCTCCTTAGTGACACGCCCGCTGAGAAACCTGAAAGAGCTCTGGTTATACGAGACCGTATCCTAAGGCACGTGAAATTAGCCAGGCCTTTAGGGGCACCAGCAGCTATAGTTAGGTGCATACCGGGAGCCAGGGCGCTGGACATAGCAGGTAATCTTAAGGTCCTAGTCAAACACAGGTTTTCTAAGATAGTTATTCATGTAGGAGCTAATGATATACGCCTTCGCCAGTCAGAGGTTACTGAGTGTAACTTTGTAGAGGTTTTTAAATTAGCGAAGGCGATGTCCAATGCAGTAGTATTCAATTCAATTTTTATTTGTATAGCGCTTTTAACAACAGACATTGTCACAAAGCCGCTTCACAAAAGTATATAAATTCTAAATATAAACTTATGAATCTATACATTTATCTATCTATATCCCTAATGACATAGCCTGTGGCAATGGCGGCAAGGAAAAACTCCCTGAGATGGCAGAAGGAAGAAACCTTGAGAGGAGTCACCAAGGTCACCAATGGATGCTGAATCACTTCCTTCTACTTAATTCGGATAAGACAGAAGTACTAGTACGAGGACCACATGTAGCTAGAAGTAAGTTTTCCAACTACATAGTAACTCTGGATGGCCTTTCTGTTTCTCCTTGTGCCAAAGTAAAAGACCTTGGTGTAATTATTGACTCCAATCTGTCATTTGAAGCTCATGTAGATAATATCACTAATACAGCCTTCTTTCATCTTAGAAATATTGCTAAGATAAGAAATATGATGTCACTGCATGATGCAGAAAAACTAGTTCA
>JAQQZX010102115.1:0-10959 GCA_030068355.1 Notoglanidium maculatum | reverse complement strand
GCTGAAAGGTATATAAAGGTTTTAGAGCAACATATGCTCCCCTCCAGACGACGTCTATTTCAGGGAAGGCCTTGTGTTTTTCAGCAGGACAATGCAAAACCACATACTGCAGCCATTACATTTGGAGAAACTCATAAATCACATTCTCCAGAAACTCATAACCTCTATGCCCAGACGTATTCAAACCGTTTTGAAAAGGAGATGCTACACCATGGTAAACATGCCCGTGTCCCAACTATTTTGAGACCTGTAGCAAGCATCAAATTTGAAATGAGCTCATTTTGTGCATAACATTGTGAAATTTCTCAGTTTAAACATGTTATGTTATCTATGTTCTGTTGTGAATAAAATATTGGCTCGTGTGATTTGAAAGTCTTTTAGTTTTCATTTTATTCAAATTTAAAGAAAGTCCCAACTTTTCTGGAATTCGGGTTGTAGATGTGGCAATCCCAAGCTCAGGAAGAAGATCGTGAAGTACCAAGGCCTAAAGGAATAACTGGAACAGATCCAGTCCAAAGTGGTTCCAGAGGTAATAGGAGCATTAGGGGCTGTGACTCTCAAACTTGGAGAGTGGCTCCAACAAATTCCAGGTACAACAACTGAGGTCTCGGTCCAGAAATGTGCAGTTCTAGGAACAGCTAAGATACTGCACAGGGCCCTCAAACTCCCAGGCCTCTGGTAGAGGACCCGAGGTTCAGGAAGGCATACCACAACTTGGGGTTTACAGAATATATGTAATGATGTTACATAATTAGGATGCAATAAAAGGTAACTATATTTTGTTTCAGCCACAGAAAAAAATGTATGAAATTACTGATACATTTAGTAAAATCTGGAATTATTTACAGGAATTAAATTTTAAGATGCATAAGGGTTGCAACAAATAATCAAGAAAAATCGATAATACAAATAATTGCCAATGAGTTAATTATTAGTTGAACTGCATTTTGAAACTCACTGCACTTGCGCTACATCACTTCATAACAATTTGAGTGAGATGGTGGAGCAGATGCAACATCGGAAGGACTTTATCTATGGTATTTATAGTACACTACCCTGCTGGCCTCATGTGAGTAATAGTATCATTCGTTTGTGGAAATGTGAGGAGAAACATCTGCTCCTCCAAAAAAAATGTTTTTGTTAGTGATGTAGCGCATGCAGGGTGTATCAGTTCAACTCAGTTCAACTAATAATGAAATTAATAGGTATTGATTTTTTTATTGATTTTGTCCCACCCCTTATGTATTTTAAAATTGTAGTCCTGTAAATAATCCCAGTTACTCCTAAGTGTATCTGTAATCTGATTAAGGGTTTTTTTTGTAACTTTAACAGAATAGTTAACTTTTTTAAATCTTAATGGACAGCATGGATGGCAGGTGGTGCTGGTTTAACACAAATATTTGCTGTAAGTGAGAAATTCAAAGTTTATATTGTCAGGTATGTTTTTGGAGTTAAGGAAATCAACAAATCCATTAAACAGAAGAGTGACAACAATTTGTAGGAGGACTGCATATGGGTGTAATGTGGTAATGTTACCATCCTGAAGTACATCTCAAAGTGTTCTGTTCATCAAATACCACAGCAATCTGCCAGTAATTATTTTTTTGTTTATTAAAGAAGAGGTTATACTATTTGTTGGTTTATAGTTAAATTTAATGTTTGTGAAACAAAGTAAATTAGTTAACAGTTAGAAACAGTTGTTCCCTCACCATTCTCGCTTTTCCTCTCCTGGCATAAATAAGAGAAAAAAAGGCAGGTTATCATCATACTGAGAAACTGCAAAACATAAATTTTTCTGTTCTGAAGATGTCAGAAAATTTTAAGTTACAGTGTTACCTCTGATTGTTACAAAGCACTGAAACTGGAGACTCCTTCCATAAAGCTTAGATGAACAACTTTACAGAAAACTTCACCACATAAACAATTACATGTTTTTTTTAAACCATACAAGTCCTTGTGAATGAGCTGTTACTTTAGAAAAAAAGAACACATCAGAATGAGTATATTAATATAAACCTCTGATTTGCAGCTGCACTACTGTTAGAGATGCTGTATCTACATCTTGTTTCAGATGCTCCCATTCAGATAATCCATTATCTACTTGTCAATTTGGCATAGGTTTCCCATGAGATACCTGGCCTAATGCAACCCTCCCAAAACCTATTTGGGCTTGGGACCAGGACTACATCAACACTAACTTGTGCATCACCATTCACACTCACATTCACATGGTTGACCTAATCCACGTGTCTTTGGACTGTGGGAGGAAAGCCATGCAGGCACAAAACCTCTGCACAGAAAGACCTCCTGGTTCACCCTTGGATCTTGCTGTGAGGCGACAGTTCTAACTACTGCACCACCATGCTGCCCCAGAGCTGTTGCTGTATAAACTGAAATAATAAGCTTGGATAGATCCATGTTGATAAATGCTGAGCTTTGTGTTTGTACACTAGATGGTGACAGTGAAGCATTTTGTACAGAAAAGTACCACAGGAAATTAATTCTTACCCTTTGTAGGAAATAATTTTATTTCCCTGTGTCTGTCAGGTCTGCATAAATACACAGAAATGTTGAGGATGTTAATTTATAATAACATCTCATAACACAGTGATTGACATTAATTCTTCTACTATTTTTACAAGCTGTAGCCATCGTCTTTTACTCTGTTCATGTGGTTTCTAGTTTCTAAACTTTATTACCTTTTTATTTAATAGTGCTACCAGGGATGTGATAATGTCATTAATATATTTTATTGCAACTAACATTGTTTTCTTTTACATGTGAAACTGTGACTTAAAAAAAAAAAAACCAGGAACAAACAAGATATGTACTTGAAAATTTGAGTTGATTCATTTTATATAATAGTAGCTCTGAAATTAGTGTAGCTGCAAATCACACCATCCACCTGAGCTTGTCCACGAGGGGGCAGTATTGCAGGAACTATACTAGAATTTGCAGACTTACAGAGAAAACATTTCTGAATTGTTTTAACTTGTCTATAATCAGGAGCATCAGCACTGTTTTATCAAATTACCTCAATTTAACTAGTTTTTAAATACACAATTATGTCTATATTACAACACTTGCAGTAATCTACATAATTTTACCTTAAATATTATTAATGGTAAATGATAAATAGCCAATGAAATTAGCAAAAAAAAATTTAATAGCATAAAATGTTGTGTAAGCCTAACTGTTGCAACTGAACATAGGCCTACTGTCATGATCTGCTCCTCGCAGCATGTGCAGCGTGCCTTGAGGACACGGCTGCACGCATTGTGCACCTGATAATCTCTGTTGCAAGCGCGTACTTCCGCATTGCAAACACGGACTACTACTTCCAGAAGGCACCAACCCAGATCACACCTAATTGGATACAGATGCATCCAATTCACGGACAATTACGCTGTGTTTAAAAGAACTCTAATATGGGCTCAGCCTTTGCAAAGCATTAGTTTAGTCTCAGTGTCGCTACTGCCAAGCCTTTATTTCCTGCATTTGATTTCCAGTTTTTTGGACTCTCTGTTTCTCTGTTTTGGATCAGTTTATTGCCTAACCTGTGTTACTCTGTTTGCTGATTGCTCAACCCCTGCCTGTTTACTGGATTACTCTTTTGCCTGCTGTCTTTGTACCTCTGCCATAGAGTGCCTAATAAAGACTATACTGCTCTTACCTCCATCTCCTAACCTGCGCTTGTGTCCAGCCATGCCTTGACGGCGGGAATGCCATGACAGAATGCTTCACCTAAACAGGGATGCAGCAGGATCGCATGGGTTTTTAATCATTATGCCCACCCTGTTTCTACAGCAGTGGAAGATAGAGCCCTCTGAGCTGCATGATGGGGTGAAGGAACCTCCATGTGTGTTTATGCTCCACTGCCATATGTTTTGAGAGACCCTGATGGAACCAAGACCTTCAGACCCTGTCTGGGTGAGGTGCATGATTCGTTGGCTTACCGGACCTGTATGTATGTTTGCTGAAAACTTTATCAGCATGGAGCACCTGTATCTTCAGAATCCTAGAGACTTTGGTGAAGCACTTGGGTTGTTCTATGAAGCCTTCAGGGAGGCAACTGCTCCAGAGCCCCCTCCAGAGGAAAAAAATGAGGCAAGTGCTCCAGAGCCCCCTCTAGAGGCTAAAAAGGAGGCAACCACTCCCGAGCCCCCTTCAGAGGCCAGAAAGGAGGATACAGCTCCAGAGTCCAGCTCCAAGTCCGTGCCAGAATCCAGTTCCAAGTCCAAGCCAGAATCCAGGTCAAAGTCTTCGCCTGAGCATGTGACCATGACTATGCCTGAACCCAAGTCTGAGTTGATACATGGGTCAGAATCCGCTCCAGTCACAGTCGCTCTCCCAGAGCCCGCTCATGTTCCAGTTCCTGTTTCCACCCCTGTTCCAGCCAAGGTCACTCACACGGAGCCTGTTCCTATTCCCACTCCAGTTCAAGCCACAGTTGCTTACAAGGAGCTTATTCCTGTTCCTATCCAAGTAAACGGGCCAGAGCCAGAGTCCACTCCTGTCCAAGCCACAAGGACTGTTCACGCCGAGGCCTCAGAGACTGTTCATTCCGAGGCCACAGAGCCTGTTCCCGTACACGTCTCGGCACCTGTTCCAGTGCAAGTCTCGGTGCCTGTTCCAGTGCAAGTCTCGGCACCTGTTATGAAAGTAAATAAAATGTGCTACTGTATTTAACTTTTTGAATATAAATAATTATGATATAGGACTCTACCCACCCTGCTGATGGACTGTTTGTGCACCTCCCTTCAGGCAGGAGACTACACGGCATCAAGGCCAAAACCACCAGGCTGAGGAACAGCTTCTTCCTGGATGTTGTGAGAGTAACAGTTTCTGCATCTCAGTGAATAATTACTACTGTCTTGTATCAGGGCATTGCTGCAGTTGATAATTCTGCACTTTGAGACTGAGAATTCTTCATTCACTGAACAATCTGCTGCTTTGATTACTAGAGTTACATATCAGGGCATTGCTGCAACTTGGGCACTCGGTCTCCTTGTTTCATCTACTAGATTTTACAGTCTTATTTTTATCCTCACACTTTGCTCACGTCATACTCATATTTATATATTTATTCACTTAATTTTATTTTAATAGTGTTTTATTGTGTAATCTCTTCTAAATTTATTATTGCTATTTAATTTTATTGTTGTTGTACCTAAACCGGTACCTGAGTACCTCATTTCATTTCCTTTCATGTACAACATGTTCTGGACTGACAGTAAAACATCCTTATCCTTATCTTTATGTCTGTGCACTGCCCTGGGCTTTAGGGTTACATTCTAGAAACTCAGCCTAATTTATTCATTCTTTTTATTATTATTATTATTAAATTGCTTTTTTTCTTATTGTTTGTTTAATTATTTGATTGAATTTGATTAATTCTTATAATAATTTTTCTAGCTCTATGTATATTTCAGTCTATCTGTCAGAAATGTTAAGGATGTGAACTACTGCATTAACCAGTAACATGTCTTATAACACAATGATTATTTATTGAACTTAATTTTCCTTAAAAAAATACGTTGGGTGCTTTGTAAAGCATAAATAAAAACAGAATGTAATTATTTGCAAGTCCTTTTTGACACATTCAATTGAATACAATGAAAAGTCAAGATATTTACTGTTCAAACTGTTAAATATTGTGTTTTTGTTAATATACACTAACTTGGAATTTGATGACTGCATATATGTGTATTTTCAATTCAATTTTATTCAATTCAATTTTATTTGTATAGCTCTTTTAACAACAGACATTGTCACAAAGCAGCTCCACAAAAGTATATAAATTCTGAATATAAACTTATGAATCTACACATTTACCTATATATATCCATAATGAGCAAGCCTGTGGTGACAGCAGCAAGGAAAAACTCCCTGAGATGGCAAAAGGAAGAAACCTTGAGAGGAACCAGACTCAAAAAGGATCCCATCCTCATTTGGGTCACACTGTATAGTGCAATTACAACTAATACACTTTAATACTAGGGTCAAGTTTAAAGTGTAAGACTGTTCGTGGTGATTTGAGTCCTATGCCATTGTAACAGAACCGCTCATGTCAACAGCATGTGAAAGAGTTTCTGATCAGCTCGCTTATCCGGCTGTTGTAGGCAGTAGTTGACTGGTCCTACTCGCTCAACCTCCATGTATGGGCCTTGCCAGCTGCTAGGAATTTACATGTGGTGCTGGGGACTAGGAGCAGCAATCTCTCGTCAACCTAGAAATTCGCGGGTCTGGGCTTGAATGTTATAGACCCTCTGCTGCTCCTGCTGGATTGCCTCCATATGCTGGCGACATCCAGCAGCCCCCTGGGCCACTGTCCGAATAGCAACTCAAACGGATTGAACCCCATCGAGGCTTGCAGTGTTTCGCGGATGACAAATAACATGGGAGCAGCAGGTCCCAGTTCCACCCCTTGCCTTCGACGACTCGGAAAAGCATGCGTTTCAGGGTGTGATTAAACCTCTCCACCAGGCCATCAGTCTGTTGATGCTATACAAACATGCAGAGGAGTTGAACAGGCAGCAGTTGGCAGAGGTCTCGCATGAGCCATGAGACAAATGGGGTGCCCTGAACGGTGAGTATATCCTTTGGGATTCCCACAAGGTTGAACAACATGATGAGCTCTAGGAGTATATTAGGTGATGTCACCTTCTGGATGGGGATGGCCTCGGGGTACCAAGTGGCATAATCCACAATGACGAGGATGTACTCATGGCAATGAGCGGTCTTTGGCAGCGGCCCTACTAGGTCAATTCTCACCTGCTCGAAGGGGATTCCGATGATCGGGAGGGGAATGAGAGGTGTGGGTGCCGGTTTGTAAGAAGAAGTCTTCTGGCACTCCGGGCAGGCTTGGCAGAAGCGCTATATTTCCGCAACCATCCCTGGCCAGTGGAACCAGTCTTTGATTATCTCCAGTGTATTCTTCAGTCCCAGATGGCCTCCCAGCGGGTGGGTGTAAGCCACGTGCATGATGGTTGAGGTCTTTGTTTGGGGACAATGAGGAGGTCACATGTTTCCCCACTTTGTTGGCAGCAGCAGTATAATAGGCCCCCATGCATTAAGAAGTAGGCCATGGGAAGTTGCCATCCAGTGGGGACCTCTTCCTCATCGAACCGCAGCACCTAGGCCCAGCAGTGTTTCAACTGCGTGTCCTCCTTTTGCTCCCAGCTGAAATTTCCTTCCCAGCTGACCTGCTGGCTCACACACAGTAAAGGTTAGTTTCAAAGGGGAGCTCTCCTTCTGAGTAGGCCTCAGCCGAGGAATCATCAACGAGGAGGGTGGCGGCCGTTACACTGGAGGCCCTGTGGTGGGGGCAGCATCTTTGGGGGCATGGAGCTCTCTTCTCCTCAGTGTCATCCTGGAGTGCCTCCTGGAGGCCTGGCCAGTCTCGATCTATGACAAGGGGGACAGGGAGAGACAGAATTAGCCCAGTGGTCATGGTCCACTCAACTCTCCGATGCCTCAGATGGACCTTGGCAGCCAGCACCTCTTGACCATCCCCATGGATGCACGTGATGAGTAATCAGCCCTCAGGCTGGGAGGTGGCCGGCAGCATCATTGGCCGCACCAGGGTGATGCTGCTGCTGGTGACCAGTAGGGCCGTGACCGGCTGTCCCTCCAAGTGTAGGGTGGTGGTGGGTGTCCCTCGGGCAAGTTCATTGTGGAAGGTGCATGCTGCCAGTCTGGCTCAGTTGGCATAGACAAGCTCTCCCAGAAGGTGCAGGCTGGGGTCCTCCAGGCCGGGGAGCTTGCTGATATGGCAGGGCCGGAGCCATTGAAGAGACCAGCTCATTGCCACTGGGAAATGGGCGAGGCCAAAGGCTGGACATCTCCAGCATTGATAGGGCTGTTTCCAATGCCTCGACTAGCTCCCACATGTTGGTAGGTAATGCCCAGCCGACAGCTTGTTGTTCTCCACCCAGGGAAGCCTCACAGGAATCAGTCAACGGTTACTCATTGGACGACCTCCTCTGAGGTGAGCTGGAGAGACACAACAGACGATAACCAAAAACAGAGCCAAGAGGCAGGGATCTCGTGAATGTCAAAGCGGACAGTCTTTATTTTATTTAAAGAAATGCAGAGAAGAAAAAAGTGAAAATCTCAAACATGCTTGTGAGGTGAATTGTCTTTGTGCTTGCTTATGCATGGCTGTGAAACTCATTTCTGGGTTTCAGACTCCAGAAGCTCAGGGTAATCCTTCACAAGAAGGGTGTTGGCCAACAGTGCATTAATGGCAAAAAGCCTCACAGAGAGTCAATAGAGAGTGGGAGAAAGGGAAACAAAAGTTACAAACCTGAGTCTCGTATCTCGCTCGCTGTCGGCTGTCACTGCTTCTTTTATGTGCCGCTGCTGCGGGCTAAAGAGTGGCTGGAAATTCCTCTCCAGCCATGTCAGGTTAGCCAGCCCCACCCCTCTCATTACCCTTGTCTGACATGTCGCTAGGATTCCCTGGCTTCCTCTGGGAAATCCTGGTGGGGAGAAGTGTTTGCTCATAGAGGACGTGAGATGGCGTAGCTACAGATGTCACAATATGTACATTTATTTATTGATTGATTTATTTTCAAAAATGTTACAAACAATTTGAAGTTTTAATAAAAAGGTTTATTCCTCCTGTCCAATTACATAAAAAGTGCATTTTGTAAAAGAAATATTAATCCCTTCCCTTAAGGAACTCCTTGAAATTGCTAACCTAATTTCTATTTCAGTTCTTTTGTATTTCAGTTATTTTATATTGTGGCATCTGTGGCTCCACAGCCCTGCCATTTTCTCAGAGCAAGCACTCTTCCCGGTCTGGTATCCCCCGGCGATGACGTAGCATGTTTCCCGAATCCGGCATGTCTGGAGAAAGATGATTATTATATGGAGAAAGGCTATGAAGAGGAAGCTTGGGACACGTAGGTGAGTGAAGCAGCTTGTACACAGTACGTTTGAGACTCCTCCATGGTTTACTTCTGTGCAGATTCCACACTGATCGGACTCTGAGGCCAGCAAGTCCAAGGATTTTCGCTTCCCCATGTGTCTGCCATCTTCCTCTCATCGAGATGAGCATGCCGAGAGGAATTCCCCTGCACAAACTCGAGCACTCCACCTTTTCACACTGCATTTGAGTTATCCTCAATTATCTTATCATTTTCCATTTGCTTCACTAAATTACCCATGCTTTATTTATTTAGGCAAAATGGTAATCCAGGTTCACCAGCAATACCATGCTGGTAGACCAGCATTATTAACCAGACCATGCTGGCTCAGTAGGGTGTATCCTACACTCTCAGAAATATGAGGCAGAAAGAAGACATCTAATTCAAAACCTCAGAAAAAAGTACACTTTGATCTGATATATATTCTACAAAAGAAATCAAGAAATGCATGTTATCAAAAAATCCTATTTCAGTATCACAGAAAAAACCTATTTGATTGAAATTATTTTCTTAACATAGAATAACCATAGAGACGTGCTGATCCACGCTCCATACCAGCAGGTGACTGTAATGCACCAATTCTTTGTTTGCCAACCGCCAAAAAACCTCACAGAAGAAGAGGATCAACAACACATGCTTATACATGGAGCTTTATTGTGAGTGAGTGCGCGCTTCTGTCTTCAGACCGCCTTTGAACATGATACTCAAGTCAAGTCAAGTGGCTTTTATTGTCATTTCAACATATACATGTGGTACAGTGTACAGTGAAACAACATTTCTCAAGGATCAAGGTGCTACATATAAGACAACAGAAGTACAAAAGGTAAACGTGTGGAACAGAAGACAACAGAAGACAATAAAATGCATGTGGGAAAACAAGTGCAAACATGGCAAAAACAACATAAAGTGCAAGGTGTGCAAGTGTGCAAACACTGCAGACAGTGCAGACATAACAAGACAGACAAAAAGACAAAAACATTGCCACGAGACAGTGCAGACATCATGAGACAAGACAAGACAGTACAGCGCTAATCCAAATGTAGTGTGCAAAATGGTAGAGGTAGATATGCAAAAATAATTTAAGGTGCAAAAATGTGCAGATTTTTAGAGGTAGATGATAGATGAGTGTACATTTTTGTGTGTATGTGTGTGTGTGTGTGTGTATGTGTGTGTGTGTCAGTCCAGTCCCTGAGTGTTCAGGAGTCTGATAGCTTGGGGGAAGATACTATTACAGAGTCTGGCAGCAAGGGCCCGAATGCTTCAGTACCTCTTGCCAGATGGCAGGAGGGTGAAGAGTGTGTGTGAGGGGTGTGTGGGGTCATCCACAATGCTGGTGGCTTTGCAGCTGCAGCATGTGTGGTGAATGTCTGTGATGGAAGGAAGAGAGATTTCGATGATCTTCTCAGCTGTTCTCACTATCCGCTGTAGGGTCTTGTGGTCTGATATGCTGCAGTTTCCATAACAGACAGTGATGCAGCTGCTCAAAATGCACTCAATAGTTCCTCTGTAGAAGGTGGTGAGGATGGGTGGTGGGAGATGGGCTTTCCTTAACCTTCACAGGAAGTAGAGCCGCTGCTGGGATCTCTTGACAATGGAGCTGGTGTTGAGGGACCAGGAGAGGTTATCCGCCAGGTGAACACCAAGGAATTTGGTGCTCTTGACAATCTCCACGGAGGATCCATCGATGTTGAGTGAAGAGTGGTCATTCTTGCTCTTCTGAAGTCAACAATAATTTCTTTTGGTTTTGTCCACATTCAGAGACAGGTTGTTGACTTTGCACCAGTCTGTTAGCTACTGCACCTCCGCTCTGTATGCTGACTCGTCGTTCTTGCTGATGAGACCCACCACAATCATGTCATCTGTGAATTTGACAATGTAGTTGGAGCTGTGCATTGCTGCACAATCGTGAGTCAGCAGAGTGAAAAGTAGTGGACTGAGCACACAGCCCAGGGGGGCCCCAGTGCTCAGTGTGGTGGTGCTGGAGATACTGTTCCCAATCCGGACTGACTGAGGTCTCTCAGTCAGG
>JAQQZX010102104.1:0-10959 GCA_030068355.1 Notoglanidium maculatum | reverse complement strand
TCTGCCAGTTGGTCTGCACATTCTCTGAGCACTCTCCCAGGGATATTATCTGGTCCAGCAGCCTTCCGTGGGTTAACGCTGCAAAGAGTTTTCCTCACATCCTCAGTGGTTAGTCGCAGTACCTGCTCGCTGTAAGAAGGGGTGGTCTTCCTCGCTTTTACGCTGTTCTGTGCATCAAACCATGCAAAGAAGTTGTTCAGCGCATCCGGCAGAGAGGCGTCTCCGCTGCACGTGGGTGTAGTTGTTCTGTAGTCAGTGATGGCCTGGATGCCTAAGAATAGCATAACCAAGGATGTTTCTGGTCTCCAAAAAAAGTCACACAAGGGGAGGATAGCATGAAGAGCCATAAGCTCAGTGCTTCTGCTTCCCCAGCACAATGGCCAGACTGTTGCAGAGTGGTTGAATCCACTAGGATCTCCAAAAAGGGCAAGTCATGATGGGACATAATTGAGGACTACGGGAGGCTTCAGAAGCTTGTCCTCCTACTCCCCCAGGCCAGCACTCAGAGAACCCCAGGTTCAATAAAAGAAAGTTGAAGGTAAAGTCATGACAGAAATGCATGCAGTTCCAGATGGGAGCAAATGGATACAGCCAATATAAGGGAAATATATACTGTCCCAAGACTCTTGTCTAAAGAGTGGCTGGGGGGGATAGTTGTACTTGAAATTTGAATTTTTAGTTTGTTTGTATGTTTTATTGTTTTATACATATGAATACATCTTAATTTTTTTAATTGTCTTGATTCTCCCCCCCTTCAGACATGAATTACCCTGTGATCAAGCACAGCTGAAAGTCATCACGTGTTACCTGCTGGTTTGACATGCCCCTGCTGCCACAGTGTGTGTGCTTATGTAATACTGAATAAAACTGAATAATAATTTTAAAAATATATTTAATAGATAAAATATCTTGTGAAGGAGATTGTGTGAATGACAGAAAATATGAAAAAATAAATTTAAAAAGTAAATAAATAAATAAATTTACATTCAAGACTGTGTGCAGTCCACATCAATGGTAATGAGAAATGGCTGTTAATTTACCTTTTTTTTTTTTTTTTTAGAATGTTAAGTTGAAATATCAAATTGCATTGTTATGACTACTCAAAAGATTGTGAATTCCTGTGAATTCTGGGGAATGTGTGCAGAGTTGACATGAGTACACACTGCATACCACGCCGATGCAAAACAAATGGCATCATATGTACATTGTCAAACAAATATAGAATGTGCAAAGTTCAAGAGCAACAGCATCACATGGTGTAAAAATGTATGCTTTTATTCAAGGATAAAACCAAAAAAGATATTGATTTAAATGATATGACGCTTTAAATACATAATATGCATTTCATATCATGTATTTAAAGCGAGTGGGGGGCAATCTTTATTTGGTGCATGAATCTATCCATCCATCCATCCATTATCTATACCGCTTTATCCGTCTGGGTCACAGGGAAGCTGGAGCCAATCCCAGCATCTTCAGGCGAGAGGCAGGGTACACCCTGGGCAGGTCGCCATTCCATCACAGGGCCAACACAGACAAACAACCACACATGCTCGCATTCACACCTAAGGGCAATTTAGAGTAGCCAGTTGACCTAATCTGCATGTCTCTGGATTATGGGAGGAAAAAGGAGCACCCGGAGGAAACCCACGCATGCACGGGGAGAACATGCAAACTCTGCACAGAAAGGCACCCTGGGCATACCAGGGATCGATCCCAGGACCGTCTTGCTGTGAGGCGACAGTGCTAACCACCACACCACTGTGCCGCCCTTGGTGCATGAATCTCAGAACATATTTCCTTTTGGGTGCATGCACAGTTAGAATGGCAGTTCAAAGTAAGGAACAGCTTTGCACATATTTGGTCTCCAAATCAGCTGCAATCTGAAATTCAAGCCAAATTTTTCAGGTTTGTAGCCATGTATTGCAAGAAATGACAATGGACATTGGTTGCCCATTGACAGTAATATGCTGTCCTGGGTTGTAACTCAAAATACAGTTACAAATGAAATGTCAGATTGCAGCAAATCTGACAACAAGGACACCCATGCAGAATGTCTCAACATGACAAAGTGCAAATGCCACATAATTTCTTGATGGTGGTCACAGGGCATCATGTGTTTGATGGCACAAGAAATAATTCAGACTAGGCATCAACCACTGCACCAATTGAGCTTTACATTGCTTTTGTACACAGAATATATATATATATATAAATGCCATCAGTTCATAGAGAGAAAGGCTCCAACAGGAGTTTGTTCTGCAGCCTTCATAGACTGTGCGGTCTCTGACAGTTATCATCCTTATGTTGATCATGCACAGAAAGCTCTGCAGTCTACTTGTGATTCTACACTGCAGGAAGTAAATAGGCAAGTATACATAATAAAGAAACAAACATCATTCAAATTAGTTTTTATATTAAAAACATTAAAAAAAATCACAAAACGGACTTTGCATGATACCTTAGAATGCCATAACCAACATCTTCCTTTACCCAAACAAATGCCATCTTTTGCCTTCATGCTTGGTATAACCACATAGATTTTGTGTGTTACCACATTTCCTGTGGGGAGGGCTGCTGTTCTCTTTATCCAATGTACCACCCTCGTCCTCATCTGCTGACAGTACAGAGTGCACCTCTGTATCTGTTTTAGTTTTCTTCAAGAACAAAAGCAAGGTCTTCATCAGTTGCAATCCTTCATTTTATTCCGGACAGCCAAAGTTTCCAAAGCCATGTACCTCTTCTTGTTTGCCATTGCAGTGTGTTCACTCCACAGGATACCAAGAAGAAATCAATCGATTCACCTGCATTTGTGAGTCTGCGTTTATCCGGGCACATCAAAATCTGCCCACAGAATGCACAAACATTCACAGTGGTTTACAGTCTTTTGTGTAGTCGTAACAACGCTCTGTTGTATTTTTCTACTTAACCATTTTTAAATCAGTGCAAATTAATGTTCATTCTTGTTGCAAATTTGGACTTCACAGTCTACACTTCAATTTAAAGGGTTGGTAATTAATTATCCTTCCATTTTAGTAGTACTAAACATCTTGCAAGCAAAGTCAGAAAAGTGTGTTTCTTTATGCACTCAGTAGAGGAGACATATCTGGAAAGGTATGGAAATATGGATCTATTTAGGAAGCCTGACAGTTTTTAAGATTGGAGACCAATATTCTTTAAGTTTAGGGATGACCAAAACATGAGCATGGGTGGTCAGGGTCACTTTACAGCAGTACGACTGACTTCAGAAAAATGTTTTGTCCAATAGACATGATGCACAATCTTACATTGTATGAGAAATGTTCTCAAATAGAAGAGGTATGAACGCGTAAAAAACACCATCTGAGAAAAAATCAATAAAATCTGATACCAATGCGATGCCAAGCCACAAAAGATTTATTAAGAAAGGAGGGTTTCAAGGCATAGCTAGAGTGAATTGGGCTTTTAAGTACAAAGAAACAACCACAGTACCTTTTAATCTGCATACATAGAGTTGACTCCACTATGCAATTTTTAATATAATCAGCTGTGGTAACTGAAGAAAAAAGTAAAGCTGCCAGAGAGGAGGGCCTACATGACGATAACTTGAGAGTGCAACAAGATAGTTTGTCTTCACCCGGGCCTACCTAGAGCAAATGTAAGCTAGGGTGCATGTAAGAGGCCCAGGAGTAGGCTTAAAATATAAATAAATAAATCAGGTGTCACCATGCCATCCAGGGCCTTTGGGTGCCATAAGATATTCATTTGACATTTTATGATTTTTGACGGAGCTTTACGATTACAAATGTAATATGATGTTTAGTCAATGAAAGAAGGAACTAGGAATGAATATTGGTATACACTGAAACAAATAAGTACATCTGGGAAGAATGTTCATCTGCACTGAGCTAATTCAACCAGCTACAGACAGTGGTAGGGATGTAAAACATTTCAAAGAGCACTCAAACTGCTCAATGAGACCAAGGAAATGGAAAAGGTTGATGGATGGTATACAACATTATCTAATATTGAAAAATAAAAATGTGTTTTTAATAAATCCTGTCTGGTCAGAAGATAAGTGACGAGACAGTTTCTAAATTTGTGAGATTGGACGATAAGAGCTACAGTTGAGTGGATCTTTATCTTTTTTAAGAGGCACAGAGATTTGGGCCTCATGTAATATAGCTGGGAGAAGTGATCCGTATGAATAGCACACCAGTGTTGATAAATCCCACACACTCTAAACCATCATTCTCAGGCACATTCGTGTTCATCTGCATTCAAACACGCCCCCAATTAACCATATGTGGTAACAAAACATATCTCTAGAAACCACATGAAAATAACTTTTTTCCCTTCACTGGAATAATGGCAAAGAAAGCAAAGAAAAGAAACTAGGGTTGGAGTTTTCGTTACAGAATGTCTTTCGTGTGTTTAGTTGATCACGCAAACATGTCCCAAATCATGGCATAAATATCAAGATCAGTTTTGAGAAGCAGTACCTACTCAGCAGTAGGTACCACTCTGTGCTCTCAGCAAACAGATCTGTGTGCGCTCTGAAAACGTGCTCCCTGCAGAGCGCATGCTTTACTAAACCTTCCAGTAATGCAAGATGAGGTCTGTTACCTTTTCAAACACCTGTCACAGATGTCTTTTGTAGATTTTGACACCAATTACACTATGTCTGTTTCTAATTGGGCAAAATTATTAATTAAGAAATTAATGAAAGAAAATACAGAACATATGTGGATGTTGAGATTTGCAGTTCCCCTGTCCTGCCACCAGATGCTATGCACAAGCATGGTCAGAGTTGTGCTTATATTTACACACATTCCTAAGTACAAGATCATGAATTCTACCCTTTGTGTAGGAATGTTTGTACGCACTGATTACACACACAGTTGCACAGTATGCACTGTTGATAACAAGGGCCCAGGAGTTTTTCCACTTTGCATGGCTGTGATAGCATGGCTTGCCTCAAGTGATACTGAGCAATCATGGATTTTAGCCATATTGATTGATTGATTGATTCAACTTTATTGTCATTACACATGTATAAATACAGGGTAACGAAGTACAGTTTTGCATCCAATCAGAAGTGCAAAAAGCAGCAAGTGCAATAAAAGCAGATTATGTACAGATAAGGGTAGTGTAGAAGATGGGAATAGTTATGTACAGTTATGTACAGAGGTGGGAATAGTTATGCACAGATTATGTACAAACAAGATAAGTATGCAGATTCTCTATATTGCTATACTGAATGGCAAATATACAGGTGTACTATGGACAGATATACAGATGTGCTGTTGTTTACAAATATACATATGATCCGTATAGCATACAGATGTTCTATATTGCTATACAGACGGGCAAATATAACAGATGTATTATGGACAAATACACAGATGTGCTACATATATACAGATGTACTGATGTGTAGTAAACAGATCTACAGAGTGCTATGAATATATCTACAGTAGTGGAAGAATAGCACTGTGAACAGATTTAATAGTGAACAATGTAAGTGTAAGTACGTACTATAACAGAGACTTATGCTATGACAGTGTCCCAAACTATAGCAGTAACCAATGTAAGCATACAGTGAATGTTGAGAATGAATGACAGTCATGGTCATTGGGAGGGATGAGGGGGAGGAGGAGTGTAGAGGGTTAAGTGTGTGTTGATGGGATGGTTCAGCGGGGGACTGAGTTCAGTAGGGAGACAGCTGTGTGGTAGAAGTTGTTCCTAAACCTGCTGGTTTTAGTCTGAAGGTTACTGTAGTGCCTTCTGGAGGGGAGGAGCTGGAAGAGTTTATTGGCAGGATGAGAGGAGTCCCTAAGAATGCTGTCACAGACCGTGACACAGTTGGTCAGGATGCTCTCTATCGCACAGCAGTAGAAGTTACCCAGTATGTCGCCAGACAGGTGGTTCTTCTTCAGTGTCCTCAAAAAGAAGAGGCACTGATGGGCCTTCTTGACCAGGCTGGAGATGTTGGTTGACTAGGACAGATTCTCAGAGATGTGTGTCCCCAGGAATTTGAAGCTGGCAACCCGTTCAACAGCCATGCCATTGATGTGGATGGGGTCAGGAGTGTCTCCCTTCTCCTTCCTGAAGTCCACAATGAGCTCCTTGGTTTTGCTGGTATTCAGGAGCAGGTTATTGTTCGCGCACCATACTGCTAGGTGCTTAACCTCTTCCATGCAGTCAGACTCATCGTTGTCACTGATGAGACTGATCACCGTGGTGTCATCTGCAAACTTGATGATGGAGTTGGATCCATACATAGGCCTGCAGTCATAGGTGAAATGGGAGTAGAGGAACGGGCTCAGCACACAGCCCTGTGGAGTGCCAGTGTTGAGTGTGATGGGGTAGAGCAGTTATGTCCTGACCTAACATGCTGGGGTCTGTTTGTCAGAAAGTCCATGATCCAGTTACAGATAGAGTTGCTGATTCCAAGATCCACAAGTTTAGTGATCAACTTGGAGGGAATCACTGTATTGAATGCTGAGCTGAAGTCAACAAACAGCATTCTTGCATAAGTATTCTTGTTGTCCAGGTGTGAGAGTACACAGTGAAGCGCTGTGGATACAGCATCCTCTGTACTCCTATTGCTTCAGTAGGCAAATTGGTGAGGATCCATCGTGGGGGCAAGCATTTCTTGTGGTGTGCCAGGACCAGTCACTCAAAGCACTTCATAACTATGGGTGTGAATGCTACAGGGCGGTAGTCATTCAGGCACGTCAGTTATGAGTGTTTTGGCAATGGCACTATTGAAGCACGCTGGTACTGCTGCCTGGGCAAGGGACAGGTTGAAGATGTTTGTAAAGACCCCTGCAAGCTGCTCAGCACATGCTCTAAGCACAGGTCCAGGAATGCTGTCATGGCCAGCAGCCTTGCGAGCATTGATACTGCTCAGTGTATTATGGACATCTATGAGGGTGAGTGTGAGGGTATGGCAGTCATCAGAGGGTAGGGTTTTGGCAGACCTTTCCTTGTTGTCTTTGTCAAAACAAGCATAGAAGCCATTTAGCTCATTGAGGGAGGAGACATTCATGGCTGTCCATGTGAAATTGCTAGGCTTGTAGTCAGAGATGGTCTGAATGCCCAGCCACATGCATCGTGGGTCAGAGTTGACAAAGTGCTCCTCCATCTTCAGCTTGTAGCTGTGCTTGGCCTTCTTGATGCCCCTCTTCAGGTCTGCCCTGGACGTACTATAGGCCTGAGCGTCACCTGATCTGAAGGCATTGTTACGTGCCTTTAGTAGAAGCCGCACTTCCTCGTTCATCCATGGCTTCTGATTTGGGTACATTGTGATCTGCTTTTCTGTAGTAACACTGTCAATTGTGGTTTTGATGTATTCCAGTACTGAGTACATGTAAGAGTCAATCTTTGTGTGAGAGCCACAGGTGGCCTGAGAGGCAAACCTGCTGCAGTCCGTGTCTTTAAACCTGTCCTAGAGTACAGAATCTACCCCCGCTGGCCACACTTTGATGGTCTTCACTGGTTCAATGGTTTCACACGGTTGATGAGCGATGAGTACTTGGGGGTTAGAAACAATGAAAGGTGATCAGACTGTTCCAGGTGGGGGAGGGGCGTCGCTGTGTAGGCTCCAACAATGTTTGTATAGACCATCTATTGTAGGTATGGGAAGAGTCACAAAAAAATCATTAAGATCTTCATGTTCTGGGGTTTTATTCTTATGTATGTAATCAATGTAGAAATATTTAAAAAGGGTATTAATTTCCAGATGATCACGAGTAACTTGACTGAAATTGACATGCAAATGACTGCCAGAACTGATGGGCTAAAAGTTTATTTGGTTTGTCCCCATGTTCGTAGTAAGTGTGATGAATTTGAGAAGCATGTGCTCAGCATCAACAGTGGAGAGCTGATCAAATTCAGTTTTGAGGAAGAGCTTCACTTTTTAAAAATCAGGATATGGGGAAATTGCAAAGAGTCTGTTTAACACTGAAATACAAGTCAAGTAGATAGTACACAAAAGTCAGAATCCTACCTTACCAGTAGAGAAGAAATTCAAGATAGAACCAAAAAGCACACTGTTCCTCCATCTCTCAAGATGCAAGGAAGACATGCATCTAAACTCTTCTCTGTTTTGGCACCTAGGTGGTGGAATGAACTCCCCCTTGATGTCCGAACAGCTGAGTCATTGGGTGTCTTCAAACAACGACTAAAGACTTACCTCTTTCGGAAGTACTTGGACTAGCATAAAAAAAATTCTGTATTACTTGCCAACAGTTTTTAGTGTGATGGTATTCTTTTCCCAGGTCCTAATGAGCCAGTATCAGAATATATTTAATGATAGAGACTTCAAAGCACTTATGAAAGTCGCTCTGGATAAGGGCGTCGCAGTCGCAGTATTTGAAAAGTGGAAAAACTTTTTCTTTTTAGAGAACACAACTGCCCCCTCAATACAGGCTTTGACAGTTTTCCATTAAGTACCTTGACTAATGTCAGAGTTGTTACTGAAGAAATCTTTGTTTATAAACAAACTGAACAAAATTGACATCATATAACATGCGTGTATTAAGTCTCCAAGGTAAATGTTCCTTTGCATTACCCTCAATTTGGACTTCACAATATCTACACTTATCTATGCTGTCTTTCTTAAAAATTACAAACTCTGTGCTAATGCTCATTTATGGAACTTGTTTTGCGGTCAGGTGCTGCTTTGCTGAAACTAACACATTCAGAATTTGCATAATAATGTAAAGTTGCACAGGTGATAACTGCACTTAAAGTGGAGAGGTGAGCTTGTGTGGGAATTCTAGTGTTAACTTATACTCATGTATGCTTCTTACTTCAGATCTGGCTTGATTTCATCACAATCACCCACACTTTGCACATGTGACAAAGCTGTCTGCTTTATGATGCCTAAGTGCTGTTTCATTCTCATAGCCGTGACCTATTATCGGTCTTCCCTGGAATGTAGTTCCAGAAGTTCCACAGATGATGGGGGACTATGCTTTTTGTGTTCTAGATGGAGGTCAGCAAGCAAGCTGTTGTCCCAATGGCCTCTGCAACACTGTTTGAGAAGACGCTTGTCTACCTCTTGCACTGGGACGTCTGTGCATGGCATTATTCAGAGGCACATGAAGGCAGGAGATTTTTCTCCAGGATCTTGTAATGTGTTCATAAAACATAAAAACAGACCTGACCATCTTCAACTGTGGCAAATGCAGAGTCTAGCACTTACAGACATGCAGGTGGGTGGAGTTTCAGGACTGAAATGTCTGATAACATCAGAAGCAGAGCCTTGGAGGCTTTCAAGTTTTCTCAAGGTCAGCGATGGAAGCGTCTTATCAAGTCAACATGGGAACGACAAGCGTCATAATCAACTTCACAGTATGTTCAGGGGATCTTCCCAGAAAAAGCTCTTAAGCTCAAAATAGCATGAGTGTGTGAGAATTTGTCCTCACTTCTAACTAGGTGCTCATTGGGACACAGAGTCAGAGGCATCTTTGATATAGATGAGAAGTCATGCTCTAGACAGACCAGGTTTAATGGGAGAAGGAGCATCAACTGACATCAACAGATGTGGTAGAATCTCTGTGAGTTGAGAAGTGCAGGTCCATGTGTAGGCACCTGCCAGGGTTTGTATGTGTTAAATCACATCAGGATCATGCGACATTTGATGTCTATAGGAAAAGAAACTCTAATAGTTGAAAGGTGGTGCCAGTGTGATACTCTACTATCAGGTTTTATGAAACTCTAATGCTGGGTCCTATTCCAAGCATCCCATTTCCTGAACTACAAGATGTTTAGAATTTCATCTTTCTCTGATCCTGTTAATCCACTCACTACAACAGCATTTGGAACTTTAACACCTGGTTGATATGGTGTCTATTCTGGGGTTATTGTTTGGATTCTCATTTACCAATAAGTCTCTAGATTCAAGATTCAATTAGATTTATTTCAGTCACTGATATGAACTCAGTCCTTCTGTCCTTCACATATCTTCGAGAAATAGAAGCAGATAATTCTGTTGGTACAACTGTGGGAAATGCAACTGGTCATCCTACCACACTGCAGAGTGAGTTGGTTGTGTGTAGTAACAGAATCTTAGATCTGGGGCTTTAATCTTCCATATAAAATTGATTTCCTTGTTCCACTCCATTGCGTTGCAGCTCACCATCAGACATCCAGCAGTATACAGTCTCAACTCCAGGTAAGTCAAAAAACCTGACCTATAGTGGGCAAAGTCAGAAATACAGCTGGAAGGTATGGCCTAGAATTTATATCATCGTGATGGAATACATCACTAATTTCCCGCCCCAATGTAAATGCTTCTGAAAGGCACAGATATGGCAACTGCATGGCAGTGATTACTGCACTCAACTGTATTATTAGGATTGTTTCACATAGTATAGAGTAAGGCTGGGCGATAATGCAAAAAAAAAATCTAGATTTAAAAGATTATGATTACAATTTAGATTTTTTTGTTCTTACATAAAGTAATTGAATAATTATGCAATTTATTTATAAAGTTTTTTTTGTTTAATTTATGCATTTTAGAATAATAGTATGGATGTGTGTGTGTATGTATATCACATGTTGACAACACAAATTTAATCTGTTGAGAAAGAACTAAACAAAAAACTTTATAAATAAATTGCATGATTTTTCAATCTTTATGTAAAAACAGAAAAATCAAAATTGTAATCGATTTTCGATTGGTCAAAATTGTAAAAAAATAAAAAAATAAAAAATAAAAAATGTATACACACTTAGGAAAAGAAATTTGTATAAATATTTTAATACTAAACTTATTCAGACATCACGAGATTGATACGAGTTATCTTTGGCCTCTACAATTATAAGAGGTGCTCAAAGTGGGGGTCATTAGCTTCCAGACATTTATGTGTAGAAGTGTTCCTGAAGTGTGTATATACACTGCTCACAAAAATTAAAGGAACACTTTTTTTATTGGGCCTGGCATGAAATCAATTAAACCTGTCTGAT
>JAQQZX010102073.1:0-10962 GCA_030068355.1 Notoglanidium maculatum | reverse complement strand
AGCTTGGCTAAACATATAAGTTTTCAGCCTAGATTTAAACATTGAGACTGTGTCTGAGTCCCGAACACTAATTGGAACTAAGTTCCATAATTGAGGGGCTTTGTAAGAGAGAGCTCTGTCTGCTAAGTGTTTGCTTAGAAAATCCTAAAACACATTTCTCAAAACTATACACACACTTTGAAAATCTGCAATTATTGTGATCAGAATGCACCACATGCTTCTAAATGACAAACACATGCTTCAGAATTGTATTTTCACATAAAATTTGCAGATACAACTATTATATGGGACACCACAACAATCCATGTTTTGCATACTGCATTAATAAATTTAGCATACAACTGTCATGTGCCAAAATGTGTTCAATGTAACATTATAAACAGAATTCTGGATGTTTGTGTTTATTTAGGCTTTAAAAAAAATTAGGCCACATTCTGAAACACATTACATATTGAAATTAAACTAGTTCCATACATACAATGAGTTCATTGCAGTACATGAACAACAAAGTAGACATGTACAAGTATAACTATAAACAAAAGTTGAGGCAACAAAAAATAGTAATATATAAAATGAATGAACAGTGAAACTTAATATCATCTTCCCATTCATTTCTGTTTGCCCAAAGATTTCATCAACTGCCCAACAAATATTTCCTTTTGCCAAACACAGCTGGAAAAACCTCCTGAAATACCTTATCGAGCCCTGACAATCCTCGACTCAAATGTCTTCACAGGCATCTTCCATTTCTTGAAGAAGGGACATTTGCTCGTATGGATTTCTATCATGCACTTTACAATGCCACAAGGAAAATAATTCCTCAATGGGGTTCAGGAAGGCAGAAAAAGGTGGAAGGGCTGAAGCAGAGAAGGTTGGGTGCTCCCAGAACCATTCTTGAATGTCTGCTGACTAATGAAAACTTACATTGTCCCAAACAAATTTGTAATGTCTTACTTGTTGTTTGGCATGTATTATTGTTAATGGTGGAGGAAGAATAATGTCGTACAAACTGTCCAGAAAACTGAGGAGATGGGCAACATTGTATGGTCCAGGCACAACATGGTAATGGAATACCCCCTGCATGCTAATAGCAGCACACATGGTAATATACCATCGCGTTGACCAGGAACTTCAACTTTGGCACGTTGTCCATCGATGTTCCTGCCGTTCCATCTTTTTTTTGTTCAGATTGAAACCACCCTCATCTACAAATACATATTCATGCAGGATGTCACTGGAATCCAGTTCAAGCACTCACTGAAATGAAACACAACATGGAATTGTTTGCATGACACAAATATAATTTACTGTACATGGTTAACTATTTGCAATGACTCACACCTGCACATATTGATGCCTCATCTCCTTTATCTTGTCAGAATTTCTTTCCAATGGTACTTTGTATATTTGTATTCTCATACTATTCATTCTAAGAATTCTTAGAATTCAATGCTTAGAACGGAGAGATAGCAGTGAACACCTTATTGATCCCTAATTGATTCCTCATTGACCTCATTGATCCTCATGGTATGTGGGAGATCCAAGAACAGACAAATTTTCAAGCCTTAGAAAAGTGGTCAACAAAAACTAATATGACCGACATTCCCTGGGGGACCAGTAGACCTGTAACAAAGTGGTCAAGATGATAACCCACTATCCATGGAGAGGGTATTAAGAACTGGGGGACCATCTCCAGTATGTTTGGGTCCCATTGCATTGAAAGTCCATCCCGCTTGAGATTTTTTGTCCCTGGTCTGTAGGACAGGATAAAGTCACACCAAGTGAAAAACAACAACCATCGGGCCTGCCAAGGGCTCAGGCATTTAGCCTGTTGAATGTAGGCCAAGTTTTTATGGTCCATCCAAATTAGGACTTGATGTCAATCCCCCTCCAGCCAGTGCCTCCTGCAAAGCCACCTTTATGGCCAGGAGTTCTCAATGTCCAACATCACAGTTTGTCTCTGGGGGGAGTGAGCCAATGAGAGAAGTATGCACATGGGTGCAACTTCTGGCCAGAACCCACATACTGGAAGAGGACTGCTCCCACTCCTATGTCTGAGGCATCTACCACTATTAAAACTGGACCTCTGGGTCAGGTATATAGAGAACTGGGGCCATTGTTAGCCTTTCTTTGAGTGCCTCAAAGGATTCTTTAACACCTTTTATCCAATTAAAGCCTCCTGGGGTTTTCTTAGTCAAAAACAACTGAGCGGGGCCCCCAGGGAGCTTAAAAAATGGTGAACCCCAGGAAGTGTTGCATAGCTGAAAGACCCATTACACGTGCACTACATGCTCTGCCAAGGAGTTACTGAAAATCGGAATATCCAAATAAACAAATGAATAATGATTCAGGGCCTCTAAGAGAGCCTTATTAATGATCCACCGAAAGACAGTGGGAGCATTCATCAGACAAAGCGCATGACAAGATATTCATAGTGCCCCATGGGTGTGATGAACACAGTCTTCGACTTATCACCTGCTCTGATCCAGATAAATTGTATGCAAAGCACAGGTCTAATTTAGAAAAAAACTTTAAATGCAGCAGGCATTCAAAAGTAGAATTCATTAGGGGCAGGGGATATCTATCTTCCTGCATTATTGTGTTGAGGCCATGATAGTCAGTGCAGGGGCACAACTCGTTTTCTTGTCAGAGAAAGACCCTGCCCCTGTGGGTGAACTGGATGGGTGAATGAACCATAGTTAATGTCTCTTTGATGTAGTCCTCCATGGCTTTATGCTCTGAAGGGAACAACAAAAACAACCTGCCCTGTGGTGGTGTAACTCCCAGGAGCAAACTGATGCCTGATGACAATCAATAGACCTGTGGAGAGGCAAGGTCTGTGCATTTTTCTTGGAAAAAAAAACCTGGAGGTCCCTGTAGTGTTTAGGGACTCAGGAGCTATTATACCAGATAGGAATGGGTCCGGACACTATGTTTTTCAAGTACAACCCGAATTCCAGAAAACTTGGGACATTCTTTAAAGTTGAATAAAATGAAAACTAAAGGACTTTCAAATCACATGAGACAATATTTTATTCATAGTAGAACATAGATAACATAAATGTTCAAACTGGGAAATTGTACACCTTTATCCACTAAATGAGCACATTTCAAATTTGATGCCTGCTGCAGGTCTCATAAAAGTTGGCACGGGGTCAACAAATGGTTGAAGAAAGTTTAAAAAGATTCAGCTGGGAGAACATCTAGTGACTAATTAAGTTAATTGATATCAGGTCTGTAACATGATTAGCTATAAAAAGGATATCTTAGAGAGGCAGAGTCCCTCAGAATTAAAGATGGGCAGAAGCTCTCCAATCTGTGAATTAGTGCGTAAAAAGATTGTAGAATACTTTAAAAACAATGTTCCTCAACGCCAAATTGTAAAGGCTTTGCAAATCTCATCATCTACAGTGCATAACATCATCAAAAGATTCCGAGAAACTGGAGATATCTCTGTGTAAGGGACAAGGCCGAAGACCTTCATTGGATGTCCATGGTCTTCGGGCCCTCAGATGACACTACATCACTCATCAGCATGATTGTGTCATTGACATTACTAAATGGACCCAGGAATACTTCCAGAAACCACTGTCGGTAAACACAATCCGCCGTGCCATCTGCAGATGCCAACTAAAGCTCTCCCATGCCAAAAGGAAGCCATATTTGAACATGGTCCAGGAGCACTGTCATGTCCTGTGGGCCAAGACTCATTTGAAATGGACTGCTTCAAAGTGGGAAAGTGTTCTATGGTCAGACGTTAATCTGTCAGGGTCAGGGACCTATATATGATCGTGCCAAGGAAATTGAGTGACTCTGCTATGGAAACCATGAAACCATTATTGTTATGGGGAATAGAGAGCTATTATAATATATAAAATTAAATATATATAATATATTCTATAATAGAGGAGTTGCTTCTGAAATTCACCACCATCTTCACAGTCTTTCGGGTATTCAGCAACATGTGGTTATGACTGCACCAGGACATCAGTTGCTCAACTTCTTTTCTCTAGGCAGACTCATCACTACTGGTTATGAGTCCAACTACAGTGGTGTCATCTGCAAACTTGATTGACAACTGCTCCCTGGGTGCTACAGCATGTGGCTGCCTACTGCTCCCGGTATGTGTGCTCACTTCTCACTTGTGTATTCACTGTTTGGTTGGGTTAAATGCAAAGAAAGAATTTCTTCTCTGGGATTAATCCAGTACCCAAAATCCAAAAAAAGCATACTCATGACCTTGTGGCATTGGGTTCTCTGAGGAGATTGTTGGCCTAGTTAGGTTGCCGTAGTTGCCAGAATAATGTGACTAAACATGCACAGGTCTAGAGCATGAGAAAATTGTGTTTTGTCATTATAATCCATGTGTTAAACACCAACACAGGAAGGAATAATTAAATGCTAGGAATGAAAGTATCTGTGTTTTACTTTTGTAAATATATGCCAGATTTCACTGTCACTGAATCTGTTGTTTGCAAAATTATTTGCAAATAAAAATGTAAAGTTTTATGAGTATTCACTGCTTGTTGCTGTAAAACCCATAAAATAACTCCGGTGCAACTGGGCGCCATCAGAAGCCACATAACTACCCCATAATTACCCCACCTGTGTGCAGTTAGAGTGCCATCTCAGTACATGTACCTATTCCTAGAAAACCCCAGTTTGTTAGAGAATATGCCTAAAGAAACAGCAGCAGCATCAAAACCACATCTCTTATTTAAGTCGCTTAGGATAAGGTCGTCTGCCAAATGCTGTGAATGTAAATGTAACTTAATTGACCGAGCCAAATTGCTCCTACTTTTTTAAAGGAAGGTTTTTAAGGAAGGATGATACTTTCTTTGTAGTAGTTTGTGTTTGTAAATGTGTGAGTGAGCAAGAGAGAGAAAGGGATAGATAGAGAGAAAGGAAGAAAGATACAGAGAGGTCGTACTTATTGCGACCCCTCTGCCATTCAGGAGAAAGTACTGCAGAATCCTCTCAACTGCCAGAAAACATAACAGTTTCTAACCCTAAGCTGTCTGCTTCCTAAACCCTATGCTACACACACACATCTACCTGGGATCCAACTAAAAGGCTCCTTTAAATTAACTTTAAATCAATTGTGCATTTTATGTCACAGGTCACTTTTAATGGGTTGGGTCTGTCTGTGTTACTGTAACTCACTGTTTACTTTCTTAATGGTTATGTTTAATGGCCTAATGTTCACAGCACACCAGGACATATTCACAATTACAGTACTAAACTGTCATTTTTAAATACCACTTCATTTCAGATTCACAACTATTACTGTACTGCCACTTTAAACTCCACTCAGTTTCAGCTTTAAGTTGCAGCTATAAACTTTGTGTGTAGTATAATATTAATGTATTTACTGTAAGGTTAAATGATTTGTAGTCACAGAATTAATACTTACTGCCCCATGTGTATTTACCTCACTGTTTCTCATTATCTCTTCCTCCATGCTACTTTTTGCTTTTGCACTTTATTTATGGCCTGTCAGCATTGCATATGTCATAAATGTATGTTATATCTTGGGTCCAGGAAAAATGTTATTTCACTTCACTGTGTACTACACACGGTGGATGGTTGTGATAAAGATTAAGTAATAAAAATTAGCTTGACTTGACTTGACACTCACATGGCCAGGATGAGAGACTAACGAGGAGCTGGTTTTTTTAAACCCCTGAACATTATTCCAGCTCCCTTGCTCATGCCACTGAAATATGCACATACATAGTTCCAGCACATATATAGCTTAAACATATGACACACAAGACACATAAGCACACAAAGGTCATTTTAGAGTATATGCATACATACATACATACATACATAGTCATTGGAAAAAGAAAGTACACCTGCCTGAAATTCTATGTTTTCGGGTTTTTTTTCATCAGGGCCTAAACAACAATTGTGTGGTCCTCACCAATTTCTATAAACAAACAAATATCCTAGGGTAACAACAACAATCAGATTTCACTGTGTAAACATTTTCCAAGAATGCAAATGAACATGCTGAGACCAGGCAGGCAAAAATAGCAGGCAAAAGTATTTTTAATAATAAAAATACTTACACAAATCATTGAGAGAATAATTAGCCACTAGGTTATGACTAATGAAATGCCAAGAATAGTTAATCATCAAGAAGTCTGACTACCTCTATAAGAGCAGAAAGTTTGGCACTCCCTGAGTGTCTCTACATCATTCCAAGAAAAAAGGATGTCAGCCATGACCCCAGAAAAGCAATTGCTGCTGTTTAACAATCTGGGAACTGTTATAAGGCCATCTCCAAACAATTCAAAATTCACCATTTTACAGTGTAAAGGATTGTTTACAAACACAGAGCCTTCGAGTCAGTTGCCAATCTTCCCAGGAGAGGGCATCACAGGAAATTCAGTCCAATGTCAGACCCTTTTATTGCTTTTTGCATGCTTTTTATTGCTTAGAGATAAAAGTAAAAACAGAAGAGATGTAAGCACATTAAATGTCCATCTTCATGACAGTGCAATCAGAAAAAGTCTGAACAAGTATGGCTTTCATGGAAGGGTGGCTTGGAAAAAGCACCTTCTCACTAAAAAGCATGTCAGCACAACTTAGGTTTGCAAAATTGCATCTGAATAAACCACAAAAAAACATTCTTTGAACCAATGCAATCAAGGTTCTGATGTTTGGTCATCATATACAGCACCATGTTTGGTGAAAACCAAGCATAGCGCCACAAACACACCATACCAACTGGCAGCTGATGATACGGGCTTGTTTTGTAGCCACATGACCTGGGAAAATTTCTATCATTGACATAGCAATAAGCTCCACATTATGCCAGAATGTTCTTAAAGCAGATGTGAGGCCATCTGTGCCCGCAACTTTAGCTTGGCCAAAATTGAGTCATACAACAGGACATTGGACCCAGTAACACCACCAAAATGACAACTGAATGGCAAAAGTGTCAAATAACTTTGTCAAATCAAAGTGTTGGAATGCTCAAGTTAAAGTCCAGACCTCAACCCAATTGAGATTCTGTGGTGGGTCTTAAAAGAACTGTACATAAATAAATGCCCTCAAACATCATTGAACTGAAGCAATGTTTTATAGAGCAAAGAACTGAAGCAATGTTGTTTGTTGCACTTTCACCAAAACAATGTGAGAGACTGATAAATTTCTACAGATATTGTTTAAGTAATTGTTGCTAAATGTGTTTCTGCATGTTATTGAATTATAGGGTGTATTTTTTTGTTGTTGTTGAGGACCACACAATTGATATTAAGGCCCTGATAATGAAACATGATTATAGATTACTATAGTCTTACACACACCACCATATGGCGGATAAAACAAACATGTTTATTAACACACTGAGGCAAAAGTACAAAATTGGCAGACAGTCTCTCAATCCAGAAATGTAAAAAGGGGTTCAGGTGATCGGCAGACAGAACAACATAGGGAAAACAAAAGGCAAAATCCAAACACTAAAAAAGTCAAAATTTTCAAAGAGTCAAAACCAGATGAGCAAACACAAAATCCAAGGCTTGGAAATAGCAGTCACGGAGGCTACATTAATGCTTTACAAAGTCACTGTGAAACTAAGCATACATTTACACTGTGATGCTTAAGTGACTCAAATCTGATTTTTTGCCTTAATTTGACAGATCTGATCTTCTCAGAGCTGTGTGGACATGCAAATCTGATCTTTCAAATCAGATTTGAGTCACTTTCATAGATGGTCCTAAATCCGATACGTATGTGATCTGTTGCCATGCAACCTGAATGAGTATGCTCAGATCGGAATTCATGCAGCTTTTTGAGTATATGCATGCCCTGAGTGCTGATAATAGTCCTTTTTGTTGGTTTTAACACCTTGAGTCATGTCACAAATATGTTTTTGTTGGTGACACAGGACTCGTATCGTATCACTGTGCGCATGCTTGCTGTTTCAGAGGACAGGCTCATTCTCATTGAAGTTAGATACAGGTCAATTGTTAATTATGAATGTGAACTGTCACAATAGGCTAATCCAATCTGAGCAAAAGATCTGAATTGAGCAATGAGACTTGTGGTTCGAACATAGAAAGGGTCTTAAACTCTGCGTGAGTGTGTGCATGAATTGGATGCACCTGCATCCAGTTGACAGTCACATGACACCCGGCTCGGGAGTGTGTTTCGGCCATCTTAGCTGGGAGCCGACTGGGAACTGTAGTCCTTAGTAGTAGTTCGCAACATAATGTGGACATGTGTGTTGCCATGCCAGGCATAACGGAAATAATCAGGAGTACACTGCGTGCAGCTGAGTTCACAGAGCATGCTGTGCATGCAGCGAGGGAGAGATGATAGTTACACATGTAACATCATAATTTCACACATACACCACTATACTCATACACAAACAGTACTATACCCTTTTAAATGTGTAATCACACTTTCGGATATTTACTATCATACACACAGCATTGTTCTCTCTTGCACAGAGAACTATACTTATATACAGATTATATGTTTGCATGTGTAACAGAGGGTAATGTTTATGTAACATTGGTAGCATATGTAAATGAAGTTAACGGTGAATGTGAAACAAATGTCTAACATATGTATAAGAGAATAATATTATGTTTGAAAAAGAATAGCATGTAAAAGAAATAAACAGTACATTTTTATGCAAATAATCATTTGTAAGCAACAAAATGACTGAATATAAGACAGAATGATGGGATATGAGAATAGTTGTTTGAATGAGAGAGTTTGACTGAAATGAAAGGACGTTTGCTTGAAATGGAAATAGCACAAAATTCTCAGTTCCTGATTAGTTCTCAGTTCTGATTTTTGATGAAGAAAAGAAGATAATTGATCAGAAATGCAGCTCACTAGCACTTTATATTAAGGGAGTCAGTAAGGGGAAGTCTAAAAAGTGCATAACATGGGCAACTATGTAAGATTCTGCCAAGATTATAGTCATCAGAATATCTAACATATTACAATTATGAGGATAAAGTATGAATTTATTTTTGTAGCGCTTGCAAAGAACTATATTGTTCTCCCTTTACTTCTTCTTTTTCTTCTTCTTATTATTCTTCCAGGATTAATAACGCAATTTCCGCTTAACATAGAAACTTCATACCAACTTTGTTTTGTAGGGCCTGTTCCTGGTACGGCGCCTATGATTTTTCTTTCCGATATTCCACTCGCATCCCTCTTTTTTTCCCCTTTTTCCATTGCTCCCATTTCAACAATTTTGGAACTAATGCTTTCAAACTTTATAGACCTCTTCTGGGCAATACTACAAAGCACTCTTTCACTTTTCACCCCTCTATCACTTTTCTTTTCTTATTTTTTTATCCCTTGCTTTTTCCCCACTGACTTCCATTCCTTTTTCCCCATAGAGTTTGTAAGGGAAAAATTTCAAACTGCTCCCACAGAGTCACTCTTCGAAGTGAGGCCTCCATTCTTACTAGACATGTTCTGGACAACACTTCAAAGCACTACAAGTCTTTTCATCCATCTATCTCTCCTTCTTAATTTTTTTTTGATCCCTTGCTTTTCCCCCATTGACTTCAATTCATTTTTCAAGACCTACCCACTCCTAGAGATTTCATGCTAGAAACTTTTTTCTAACTGCAACATGTTTGGCCCAACTAGCTAACTGTTCTTCTATTTTCCTTTCTGATATACCCCTTGCATCCCTCTGGGTCCTAATGAACCAGTATCAGAATATTTTACTGATGTAGAACTTATGTAAGTCTCTCTGGATAAGGGCATCTCTCAAATGCCATAAATGTATATGTAAATTTAAGCAAGGAGGTCATGCATAATTATATTGCTTTACTGAAGGATTAATAGTAATTAGTAGTTGCTAGTAGCCAATCATCTATCATTTCTTAATAGTATGTTATTGTTTTGTTTCTATTATTATTATTATTATTATTATGTATTTACAGTATGCTGGTATGACCTGCACTGTAAAAAAAAATGTACAGTATTTTATAGTAGCTGTGATTGCCAGTATTTTACTGTAAAAAATGTTAGTACTATTTATTGAACAATTTTTGTGGAACAAGGGGCATTATCCTGCTGAAAGAGGCCACTGCCATTAGGGAATACTGTTGCCATGAAAGGGTGTACTTGGTCTGCAACAATGTTTCAGTAGGTGGTGCATGTCAGTGTAACAGTCACAAGAATGCCTGGACCCAAGGTTTGTCAGCAGAACATTGCCCAGAGCATCACATTGCCTCTGCTTGCTTGCCTTCTTTCCATAGTGCATCCTGGTGTTATCTCTTCCCCAGGTACATGACACACACATACCTGGACTACAAAATGATGTAAAAGAAAAAACAGACCAGGCCACCTTCTTACATTGCTCCATGGTCCATTTCTGATGGTGATGTGACCATTATAAGCACTTTCGGTAGTGGACAGGGGTCAACATGGGCACTCTAACAGGTCTGCAAGTATACAACCCCATATGCTTTGCACTGTGTGTTTTGAGACCTTTCAATTATAGCCAGCATTAACTTTTTCAGAAATTTGTGCTAAAGTAGCTTTTCTATGGAATTGGACCAGACGGACTAGCTTTAACTCCCCACACATATCAGTAAGCCTTGGGTGCCAATGATTCTGTTGGTTGTTTGTCCTTCCTTGGATCACTTTTGGTAGGTATTAACTACCACACACCAGGAACACCCCACAACACCTGCCATTTCTGAGATGCTCTGACCCAGTCATTTAGCCACTACAATTTGGCTCTTGTTAAAATCACTGAGATTCCTATGCGTGCCCATTTTTCCTGCTTCCAACGGATCAACTTCAAAAACTGACTGTTCAATTCAATTCAATTTTATTTTATTTGAATAGCTGTTAGATTACAAATCTTGTCCCTTTTCTCTGTCCTTTGACATCTCTAACCCTGCTGCCATGGATTGTCATTCTGGCTTTCCTTTGCTCAGATTTAGAGGTGTCCTGCTTTCTTTCCTG
>JAQQZX010102052.1:0-10963 GCA_030068355.1 Notoglanidium maculatum | reverse complement strand
CACACACACACACACACACACACACACACACACACACACACACACACACACACACACACACACACACACTGCACAGTTGCGGTCTTCCTCAATGAAATATGTATAACTGTAACTAAATATAGCTACACTTGGACCTACCCTTCGCCTTAACCCCGACCTTCCAATATCAGAAATATGACAATTCAGTTTAATTGCCATGACCAAATTATTAATAGACTAACACAACTTTATATATGATCACACAAAGCCAGACATTAAAAAAGGGAAAATTAGAAGTTTCCTTGAAATTTCCTGCATTCGCCTTTGGTGCAGTGTTTGTACCATTACTGCACATTATATGATTGGGTATGGGAGGCTTCCTAATGATTAAACTTCCTCCTCTAATCTTGGCACATTTGTACAGATGCTGACAAGCTCAGATAAATCCCACTCTTTTGTATTTTTTGTTATCTTCTGTGGTAAAGTCATAGCTAAAATCAGATCTTGTCTTCCTTCAACAAAAAGCTTTAAGATAAACACTTCTTTGTCATTTTGTTCATTAGTAATCATAGCTCCCAGAGCAATCTGTCTATCATTAAGCTTCCTCACTTTATTGCTCCCAAGATGATACAAAAAGAGATGTCATTATTGTTATGTTCATCTCTGGTGAATTATCTCACCACTAGGAAAGAGAGTTGTTCTCAGAGAAGACTTGTCTTGTTCATCGAACAGGATGATCAGCCAGTCTTCTCATGTCAGAAGAACAACTCCTGCAGTGAAGGCTGAGGAGTAGTGAGTAATAAAAACTCATCCATTATAGGCCAGGTATTCTGATGTCTCTGTTAATAAATATGACTTTGAACACCTTAAACAGTTGAATGCAGAAGTCCAATGGTTATTATTAGGCTGATTATTTAATTCCCTCTTGACAAGCATGTCTTTTATGGTTGCAAAGTGGAATGTGGAATGATTCCAAAAGTGTTGCCAATGTTTTGTTGTCAGTCTACAGAACTGTACAGGTACATCCTGTGAATTGTTTGAAGAATTTTTGTTCGACAAATCCCATAGACAGGTTGGCATACTGTAAGAAGGTCCAATTCTAGTGCTCATACTAACACGTCTTATTTAAAGCTAAAGCAGTAAAGCATACAACATAGGTTCAGAAAATATTTCCACCCCCTTAGTTGCTGCAAAGCTTTCTTTTATAGATTTAATTTAAAATAGATTCATTTTTTTTGCCAATTATCACCGTGAATTATCAAGTGGAAACATGTTCTTAAAAAATGTCATGAATTTATTAAAAAGTATAAAAATTAAAACCTCTCAGTTAAAGAAGATCCTTGGCTAGGGTACTCCAGATTGAGCTCAGGTGCATCTGTTTGTTTTGATTATCTTGAGATATCTCTATAATTTGACTGGAGTCCAGCAGGAGCAAATTCAATTACGTGAACATGATTTACAAAGACACATATATATATAAGGTTCCACAAATCACACTACATGTCAGACCAAAAACCCAGCCCAAGGAAATCTCTGTAGATCTGTTTTTTGGGTCTGATGAGACAAAATTGAACTCTGGGCTGAACTCCAAGCACCACATCTGGCAAAACCAGACTAATTTCATTTCTACCATGAAGCTTTTGGTGGCAGCATATATATACAGTATGTGATGTATGTGTGGCTTATTTATGCTAATATAGTACCAGTCATGTTATCATATTATAATATCTACATGTTCATGTGTTTTTCTCCTCACAGTGAGCTGTATGTAAATGACCGTCTGTGCATCATCTGAATTCCATGACTGGCTTTACTTCCTGATTAGATGATAAGTGATAACATCAGGAATCACACCTCTTTTCAGGAGGACAGTGACACTGACATGAGCTAAATTGTGCAGCACTACATATTGGAAGCAGACAGTAATTCTACACCACATTACTGAAATCCTGAGGAATTATTGTTTGCAGTTGTGTGTGTGTCTAAGTGCGTAGTAACATCATGATGATGTCTGTATACAACTGTATAAAATCTGTGCTTCATACTGTATATTTGTGCAAAAAAAGTATTTATATCAGACACTCACGGTAACATCTCCAATCTTTCTTTCTCCCTTATTATAGGTTGCCATGGAGAGGCAACCCTTGTCCCCGTGCGTTCCTCACAACACCAGTAAACTACACATTTTAACATATATTCTATTCATTAGTAAATAATTTTTTTAATACAATTGTTTGTTATTTCAGTTGATTTGTACTTGTAATAATTACAAAGCATGTAAAGGAGCAGATGAAAATGACTGCATGCTGTATGAGGGTAAAGGTTTATATAGTATAGGATTATAAGATCATTACTCTTTTTCCCCTTACTGAAGCTCGCTGCCTTGGTGATATTAGTGACAGCACTGCGTCCATCTGTACAGCATCCTGCAAAACACTTAACTAGTTAAAACAGAGGTTCTTAAATTTCTTGCAACAAGGGAATGCTTTAACTGTAAAATAAACTCTACAAATCCCCTCATGGAGCATTTAATTATTTCAAATGTTAAACTCATTATTCACATGTGCACAATAATACTGCGGCTATTTATTGGAGCCATAGAGCTTGTTGTGCATTTGTTCCTTCTCAGGTTCAACCCATAGTGCCTTGTGAGTTAGCTTTAGCATTTAGCTTGCAACTTACACCAGAAAGAGTGCACTGGTCCAGAAGGGCAAGGTACCTTAAAAAAAAAAAAAGTCAACTTTAATCAAAAGAACTTTAATCAAGAAACTAAAAAAAAAATTAAAACTGTAAATAAAGAGTCAACTTTTAAAAAGTCCTCTTTAAAAATAACAAAATTAAAAACGAAGTTGACTTTTTTTTAAGTTGACTTTTTTATTTAAAAAAAAGTTTATTAAAGTTTTAAACTTCTTTTATTTAATTTTTTATTTAAAGTTGATTGTTTTTAAAGTTGACTGTTATTTTTAAAGTTGACTTATTTTAAATAGACATTTTTGTTTTATTTTAAAGTTGATATTTTTTAGGTACTCTATCCTTCTGGACACCGCAGGGAATATTGCATGGATATTGTATTTTGCAGGGTTTCAAATTCAAATTTTATTGGTCACATACACAACAATTCACAGTACGAAGTGCAATGAAATGCTTTTTGTGACTGTCCAGTAACATAAAAATCAAATTTACATAAACCAGAATTTACTTGTAAACAATTGAAAAAAAGGGGGAAGTGAATATTGCAGATAGATGGCAACAACAGTACGGAGAAGTGCAGATTTGTGCAGTTGTGCAGTACAATGCTGTTAAACATCAGGCTGAGGTAGCTGCAGTAAAATTATTAAAATAAATAGTAAATATTTATACATTTTGGGTAATACTGTGTGTTTCACAAAAAAAATCCAAAATCTAGTCCTTGGTGTTTTCCTGGTCTAGGGCCCGGATGGCCCAGAAAGCAACAGAGAGAAGAATCCACTGTTCACTTGGCTAAGGTCCTTCATCTTTCTGACCCTGGTCGAGCACTGCTTGCTGTAGATAGACTGCAGGTCAGGGAGTGCAGTCCGGATGGTGCACTCAGCTGATCACCTTCTTGAGGTTTCCTTATGGATCAGATACTTAATGCACTTATAAATGTACAATGAGCACAGCAGTGGCTTCAAGACAGGGAAGGTGAGATATATGTCCATCCGTACTGCTTGTGTTCTGCACATCAGGAAGTTAGAGATCCACTGACAGTCCCAGGTCCTCTTTGTGGTGAATTTGAAGGAGATTAAAGTGTTAAATACTGTATCATTCTAACATAATATTCCTTCCTGGTGTCCAGATGGCTCATGGCTGTGTGTAGGAGGCGTGTGATGGCGTCACACCACAACCCTTCCACACAAAATACAATTATTTTCATGCCACTGTCCAGTGCAAAGGCCACTTTGATTATCATGACAGAATGTTAGACTCTTTAATGAAGAGCTTTAGTGAAGGCGAATGAAATTTTAATAATAAGAATTTTAAATATTCCATTAATAAAATTTATTTGCATAGAATTAAATAATAATAATAATAATAATAATAATAATAATAATAATAATAATAATAATAATAATAATAATAATAAGGGTTGTTTAAAAAATCTCCTGGGACTCAAGCTTATGATGCTATTATTTCCTCAACTGAAGAGTGCCTGTTGTTAAAAACCTTACATTACAAACAAAAGTCTGAAAACTGCATAAATGAAAAATATTCAACATATTGTTTATTCAATACCCCCCCCCTTAAGACTAGTATTTAATTTTGAGAGCTTACACTTGTTACTGTTTATTTTAAATCCACTTCTGCCCAATTTTATGCTTGGACAATAAACATCTCTGAGTTTGGGAATTCTTACATCTAAATCTCATGGATCAAAATGGAATGGCGAGTAAAGCCCTGATTTAAATCCATTTAAAAATCTGTGGTATGTCCTGAAAATTGCTACCCACCAACATTTCCCACCCAATTTGGCAGAGATGCAATAAATGGAAGAAATCTGTGTGTGAATCAAAATGTGTGAGGCTCATAGACAATTGAGACTGTAGTTGCAGCAATTTTTAATTCAATCTGTAAACAGCTCAGTTCAAAAGGAGCAAAAATAAAATCTCATTCTAATATATTTAAATCTGATGAAAAAATTCACATCTAAAGATTGATTGGGCTGATACCTTGCTTCAGGATTTGGCTCAGGTATCTTGTTTCAGGATTTGGCTTATGTGTCAAAAAGAACAGTTAAATTAAAGCTTAAAAATTAAAAGTGCAAACCCGCATTTGCCATTTCTTTTCCTCTATGAGTGGTGTAAGGGTGCCAAAATAAAAAGCAAAAAGAAATAATGCCATCTGCATTTTAAATTTCCACATAAGTAAGAAACTGTCATACATGCATCCGCTTCATCTTCTGCACCTGCAGTACCCGACGCCACCACCACCACCACCTCAGACTCAGTTTCCCAGCTTGCACCCAGGCAAAGATCCCCGTCACCTGACTTCTGATTGGGGTCAGCTGAACCCATTCATTCATACTCAGCGAAGCATCGTCTACGAGTGTCTCTAGCATGGCAAGCCTTTCTAGTTCTCTGAATGTTTTTTTTTCATGTTATTGATTCTGATACATTTATCCTGACTTATGATTATTGTCTTGCCTAGTTTAGCTTGTTTGCCCGTTCCCTCGACCTTTGCCTGTTTTTTGGCAAAAAAAAAAATTTTTTCCAAAAAAAATATTGCCTTTGCCCTATGGTTTGCACTTTGTTTGCTGCCTTTAATAAACACACACTCAAAGTACCCCGCACTTGTATCCTGCCTCCGTGAGCGTGCATGACAGTATGCTTCGCCCCAACACGGATACAGCGGATACTATTCAGTTCAGTGATTCACTCACAGTCCAGGGCCATTTTCTGGGGGAACAGGAACTCATGGCCCAAGTTCAACAGCTCAATAGCAGTCTCACCCTGCTAACCTCGCAGACTCCTACGGCAGCCGCCTCTCCGCCTCAGCCAACTATCGCCTGGCCTGACAAATTCGCCGGCGACACCACACAATGCAGAGGTTTCCTCCTTCAGTGCTGGCTCTACTTTGCGGCTCACGAGGGACTCTTGGAGATCGGCAAGATTACTCACTTCCTAGGCCTGCTCACGGGGGATGCTCTGAAATGGGCTATTGCCATGTGGGAGGGCAATGACTCACTACCCATGAACAGTTCATCACTTTATTTCGACGAGATTTCGACCATGCTCCAGAGGGGAGGGAAGTAAGCGAGCGCCTGTTGTCCTTACGACAGGAAAGGAGATGAACAGCTGAATACTCCCTCGAGTTCCAGACGCTATCTGCAGAGAGCAAGTGGAATGAGTGTGCTCTAAGGGCTGTGTTTCGACAAGGACATAATGAGGATGTAATAACCAAAATGGCATGCCGAGTTGACGAGGCAACCCTAGATGCCACGATCGATATGGCCATACATCTAGATAATCTGCTGAGAGACAGAAAGCAGAAATATCTCCCACACCTTCCACGAGCTCTCCCTCAAACGGTCACACCGCCGCTTAGTAAACCCATGCTGCTGGGAAACTCACGTCTCTCCACGGCAGAGAGGGAGAGAAGGAGACGTCAGCACCTCTGCTTTTACTGTGGTGACAGTCAGCACCAGATAGCAAGATGTACTGATCTCGCCACCTCCTCTACATGCGCCACCTCCTCCACACGCACCACCTCAGGGGTGCGCTCCTCCGATACACCCCACTCAGTGAGTATGTCTACGTATTCCGCACTTCCTCCTTTCTCATTAAGGGTTCAGATCAAACATTCAGATGAGATCTTTTTACTTACAGCTATAATCAACTCCGGATCTGCCATAAACTTCTCCGACCACGCCACAGCCAATAAGCTAAGGATTCCGTTCAGCCTCCTCAATGACCCACCACGCATCAGCACTATAGATGGTGGACCCATCGGGAAAGGTACCATCACTCACTGCATGGTCCCTGTCGTGTTGCACACCAGCAGTCTACACACAGAGGTTATATCTTTTCTCATCACCGACTCACCAGTTCACCCGATCATCCTGAGTATTCCCTGGTTGAATCTTCATGATCCGCACATCTCTTGGAATGGACGGGAAATAACCAAATGGTCTGAGTATTGTCATGTCAACTGCCTAAACAAGGTACAAATCATGCTTGCATCTACTTCTGTTGAAAGTCCTGAGACGCAAATCAGGTCCACCCTCCCAGAGGAATACAAGGATTACTCCGATGTCTTCAGTAAAACTAAAGCTAAAGGTCTCCCACCACATCGTGCTTACGATTGTGCAATCGATCTCTTACCAGGTACCACACCCCCTTGCAGTCGCATTCACCCATTGTCAATAGCGGAACACAGAGCCATGAAGGAGTACATTCAGGAGGTGCTCCAACAAGGATACATTTTCCCATCCACCTCACCAGCTTCTGCTGGATTCTTCTTCATGGAGAAAAAGGGGGGTTGCCTGCGTCCATGTATCGATTACAGAGGACTCAATAACATCACCATCAAATATCCATATCCCTTACCACTGGTCCCTGCAGCACTCGAACAACTCCGCTCAGCACGCATTTTCACCAAGTTAGACTTACGCCGTGCATACAACCTAATATGCATACGCACGGGGATGAGTGGAAAACGGCTTTCAGTACCACATCTGGACATTACCAGTACCAAGTCATGCCATATGGTCTAGCCTTAGCTCCATCAGTGTTTCAATGTTTTATCAACGATGTGATGCGGGATTTCCTTGGAAAGTGCGTTATCGCATATATTGATGACATATTAATATACTCCTGTGATATCGGAACCCATATTCAACATGTACACGAGGTCTTGGACAAACTGAGAGAAAATCAACTTTTTGTAAAAGGGGAGAAATGTGAATTTCACATGGATTCGGTGTCGTTCTTGGGATATGTCATAACCCAAGGCGGAGTGTCTATGGACGAACAGAAAGTGAAAGCAGTGACCGAGTGGCCCATTCCCTGCACGATCAAGGAGCTTCAAAGGTTTCTGGGATTCGCCAACGTTTACAGACGGTTTAGAAGGAATTACAGTAACATTTCAGCTCCACTCACCTTCCTGCTTAAAGGAGGGGCAATGAAATTATGGCGGAATGAAGAGGCGGACAATGCATTCACGCGCCTCAAAATTTCCTTCACCACAGCCCCCATTCTTAAACAACCTGACCCAGAGATTCTGTTTGTAATCTAATTAGATGCTTCAGAGATTGGATCGGGTAGGAGCAGTCTTGTCCCAACGAAGAGGCGAGAGACCCAAATTACATCCCGTAGCTTTTTTTTCCCACAAACTCACCCATGCTGAGAGAAACTATGACATCGGCAATCGGGAGCTCCTTGCTGTAAAACTCACTCTATCAGAATGGCGTCACTGGTTGGAGGGCGCTAAACAGCCCTTCCTCGTATTAACTGATCACAAGAATCAGGAATATCTGAGAACGGCTAAGAGATAAAATCCCCGTCATGCCAGGTGGGCCATGTTCTTTAGCTGCGATTCAACTTTATGCTCTAATATAGACCAGGATCCAAGAATACCAAAGCCGGTGCGCTCTCTCGCCGGGACTCAGGGGAGGTGATCCAAGAGACACACGAACCCATCCTCCCATCCACCTGTTGGATTAATGCTATACAGTGGGACTTTGATAGGGAGATAGCTAACACTCCCTCCGAGCATGTACCTGAGGAATGCCTGCCAAACTGAACATTCGTGCCCTCAAGTCTAAGAAGCAAGATAACCTCCTGGGCTCACACCTCTTCAGCGTCAGGCAATCCAGGTACTCGTAGAACTATGGAACTCATTAACAGTAAGTACTGGTGGCCAGCCATGGTTAAGGATTTTAATGAACATGTCACATCTTGCACAGCTTGTGCTAAAGCTAAGGTACCCAGACATCTCCCGACAGGGAAATTGCTACCGCTCGCTACTCCACAATGACCCTGGTCACATATAGCGCTCGACTTTGGCAATGATCTCCCAGAGTCTAAGAGCTTCACCACAATACTTGTAGTCCTTGATCGTTTCTCACGTTCCCTGAAACTAGTTCCACTAGTCACACTCCCTACTGCCTTCTAAGTAGCAGAAACTATATTCGACCAAATATTTAGATTTTATATCATCCCAGACGACATTGTTAGCGATAAGGGACCTCAGTTCATATCCCGAGTCTGGAATAATTTCATGGAGAAACTTGGGATCACAGTCAGCCTGACCTCGGGCTATCATCCAGAGTCTACCGGCCAAGTTGAACGAATGAATCAAGAAATCGGAAGATACTTGAGAACTTACTGTGCAGAGAACCAGACTGATTGGTCGCGATTCTTTACATACATGCAACCGCTTCATCTTCTGCACCTGCAGTACCCGACGCCACCACCACCACCACCTCAGACTCAGTTTCCCAGCTTGCACCCAAGCAAAGATTCCTGTCACTTGACTTCTGATTGGGGTCAGCTGAACCCATTCACTCACACACACACACACACGAACTTACATAGACGCTTTGATTCATTCATACTCTGCGAAGCATCATCTACGAGTGTCTCTAGCATGCCAAGCCTTTCTAGTTCTCTGAATGTTTTTCCAGTTATTGATTCTGATACGTTTATTCTGACTTACGATTATTGTCTTGCCTAGTTTAGCCTGTTTGCCCGATCTCTCGACCTTTGACTGTTTTTTTGATATTGCCTTTGCCCTGTTCTTTGCACTTTGTTTGCTGCCTTTAATAAACACACACTCAAAGTACCCTGCACTTGTATCCTGCCTCCGTGAGCATGCATGACAGCAACATAAATGTCAAATGCTAAAATAAATTCAAAACATCAATTTTGTCATTTCATTTCATTTCGTCACTTCATCCTATCAGTGTTTTATGGCCCTAATTAAAATGTAAATGCTAACAGGAAAAAGACTGTGATAGCACACAAATATGAGAAAAGAAATGGCAAATAGGAGGTTTGTGCTTTTCATTTTTGTGTTTTAATTTTATTTTTGGTAAAAAAAAAATTACCTTCCATTGCCCAGTGTAAATTTAGTTGTGGACGGTTCTAGGGTTTTTAGCCACCAGCACATTTTGTTCCACAATTAAGAAGGATTTTCATGCCTTTGAAATAGATGAGGATTAGTGATAAGATCTCTACTGTCTTTGCTGAAATCACTTCATTGTGACAATTTTTTTGGGGGGTGGGTTGGGGGGGGGCATTGCAGTTGGTTGTTAGGGTGTTGATATATATGATAGGTGTGGTATTCCAAGCAGTGATTAAGGTGTTGCCAAGTGGTTTCTATGGGGTTGCTAGGTGGTTGCTGAGGTGTTGCTATGTGGTTGCTCTGGGATTGCTAGGTGTTTTTTAGGGTTTTGCTAGGTAAAAAATATTGTATTCTAAATTGTTGTATTAGGTGGCATTACTAAGTGGTTATACAGCTGTTTGCTACTGTGCTAGCATGCAGTTGCTATGGTATTTCAGGTGGTTGCTAGGGATTTGGTATGAAATTGCAGGTATTTGGTAGCCTTGCTAGTTGATTGCCATGGGGTCAGGATGTGGTTGCCAAGGGGTTGCTAGGCAGTTGCTACACAGATGCTAGTGTGCTGCTATGGGACTGCTAGATGCTTATTAGGGTGTTGCTAGATAGTTGTTATGGTATCCCAAGAGGTTGGTGGGGGGTTAGTAAGTGGGTTCTACAGTGTACTAAGTGGATACAATGGTGTTACTATGTGGTTGCTATACTATCCCAAGTTGTTGCTATGGTGTTACTAGGTGGATACTATGGTATTCCAGCTGGTAGCTAGGGTCTTGTTTTGTGCCGCTATGTTTTGGGCTGCTATGGCATTCTAGGATGTTGCTAAGTGGTTGCTATTGTATTGCTAGGGAGGTGCTAGGTGGTTGCTATTTTATCTCAGGTGGTTGCTAGGTTGCTGCTAGATAGTTTCTATTGTAGTACACCTGGTGTCTAGGGTGTTACAAGGTTGTTGCTATGGTATTCCTAGTTGTAGCGTTGCTATGTAGTTACTATTGTATTCCAGCTGGTTGCTAAGGTGTTGCTATGTGGTTGCTATGAAATTCCACCTGGTTGCTAGGGTGTTGATAGGTGCCTGCTATGCTGACCCAGGTGTTTGCTACAATGTCTATTGGAGGTTACTATGTCATCCTAGGTCGTTGCTAGATTGTAACTAGGCAGTTGCTTAGGAATCTCAGTCAGTGGCTAGCATGTTAATTGGTTGCTATCATATTTCAGTTGGTTTCTAGGATGTTAGTAGATGCAATTTGGTTTTAATCGTCGTTAGTGTATCTAAATTAAGAAGGGCTCAAATTGTGTGAAACCAATGAAACATATCCCATGTTTTCCTGAAGAAAAACATATACTCAGCAAAAAAAGAAACGTCCCTTTTTCAGGACTGTGTATTTCAACAATAATGTTGTAAAAATCCAAA
>JAQQZX010102041.1:0-10963 GCA_030068355.1 Notoglanidium maculatum | reverse complement strand
TGCATCATTGTGATTATCCGAGCCAGAGATCTAGACTCATGCATTTGCTGCAAAGCGATTCCACCAGTACATACATGGAAGTGCTGTAACAGTTCAGCTTGACCACATGCCTGTTGAGGTCATTTGTCAAAAATAACAAAAGCTCTGTCCACAACATTATATGCAATACACACCAGGAGGAATCATACACATTCCTAATACACTGTCCTGAGCACTTTAAATACAGAGTTCAAACTAAATGTTGATCATTTAAATAATGAAATCTTGTGTTTTTATTAAAAGGACCACAGGTGAGCTCAGGAACACCAAAAGACCTGGAAGACAATGGAAAATAAGATGACAGAAGAATTCTTTCCATTACGTTAGGATTACATCTTGTAGTAAAGCCTTTGTATTAACACAGGTGAAGTCTTGATTGTTGACGGATACGCCTACCTCTTGGAGGGTGTTCTACAACTAGGGTAGGGCTGTATAAGTGAAACAAAACAAATGAATGATGAACTTAATGACAGCGGTGTGAGACATGCTGCAGATGGAGCCAGTATGAAGTCATCAAGTTTCTAGGAATTTCTTCTAGATGAAATATTGAAAAGAGAAAGCTACACATACTGACATATGTTACATGTTGCCACTATAAAATTTTTTATTATTTACTCATATATTCATTAGAATATTCATGAACCTAGCTACCTTGAGAGCAGTGCACATGCTTGACTCACTGATGTGGTCAACTCGGTAACTTCTAACATGCTGACATAGCCTGCTTCAAACCTGGTGATATATTTCAAATTATATTTCAATTCTCAATATACTGTAAAAGTTCTCTATGTCTTTTATGGCTTATATTTTATATGCTTTTAAAACATATTTTACATTACTGTATTTATGGCTCAGAGCCAAAGCATAGCTGAATTAAAAAAAAATTCAACGCCTACTGACAGGCGTTTAAAGTGAAAAAAATGTACATAAATTTTAAGTTCAGAATATCAATAATTTCACATTTTTATTTATAGTCACCTATATATTTGTTATTGCCCATATGACCTATAGTTTGTTAGACTTTACATTTAAATTTTGGGGGGAAAAAATGACCAAAAATGGATAACGTATATATTATTTTAAATTCCAGAATAATAATTTGAACATTGGGACCCTTTTTGTAAGATGTGCAATAAGGCACTCATTAATTCCATAAACTTGTGTCTTTAGTGATTTATAAGCCTCCTAAAGATAAATATGTTAAAATTGTATTGAATATGGGTTTCTTTTAATATTGCAGACAGCTAGGCCCTGTATTTTTGCTATGTTTTTTAGAGAAAAATGGGACAAATTCTCTGCAAATGTGGGACAGTGTATTTAAGCTTCATTTAAACAGCTTGACACAGTGAAAAAGTCACCTCCAGCAATATATAAGCAATAAAAGAGTGAGTTGTTTTAAAAAAACGATAATCCATGTTGGGGTGGTATGATCCAGCCTGATACAACACAGAGGAGCCTGATTTACACTAGGCTCTATCATGTCTTTGTGTCTATGGGCAGAAGCAGCAGCAATGTAAAATGTGGGAACTGTAGAAGCGCTTTAATGCACAACCGTTTTAAACAGACTGATGAGTGTTGTTTCTCTTTACAGCCACCATCGTTGTGATTGTTGTCATAATCTGAATCTCAGTTTGTAACTCTGACCTAACATTTATTTACTAATCTAGAAAATACAGAACACTGGAATTGGTTTGTCAGGTTTAAAGCCTACGTTGGGTTTTTTTTTATTATTATTATTCAAACCAAATTGGTTAACAGTAGTATCCAGTAACAGTACAGAATAGTGCATAAGTATGCTATTAAACACACAAGCCTAGTGTTTTTTAGCCAAGGTAGATGGACATGGAAATCTGTAAAATGCAACATGTCAAGATAAAGGAGTAAAACAATAGGGGAGATTGTGAACTACGGCCAGGTGCAACACCGTGACTGAAGAGAGACACCAGTTACAGAAGAAAAACAGCAGGGGGAGCCAGTGAGTAACACCTCATTCCTTTTTTTTGTTTCGTTTTAGATTACAGAAAGTCCATTTAAGTGCATTTTGAAATTAAATTTAAACTCATTTTTATAACAGCATGGCTGCTGGGTATCATTTCAGTAATTTTAGCTTTTTTTGCCATTTCTATGAAGAGGTCCATACTTAACTCAAACACAGTGCCATACCTTTAATAAACTTTTCACTTTTTGATATTTTTCTTAATTCGATGCGCTCTCCTGTAAAGAAAGACACACAGTTTGAAGGATAAGCTTCCAGAGTACTCATTTATGAGTTAATTCATACTTTTATTTACAATAATATCCATACCTCAGGATAAACATTGTCCAAGATTGAGATAGTGTGATCTCATCTGAATAGAAAAAACTAAAAATTGATTTTATTTATTTTATTAAAAATAAAGAAAATAATAATAATAATAATAATAATAATAATAATAATTTCTCTTGTAGCAGCAAAACTGTGAGGTTTTGTTTGTCCCGTTGACTACTTCTGGGTTTATTACACGTCTTTTGTGCTTCTGACGTGTAAACGTGATCCGAGAACAGATGTAAGGTAAACTGATGATATTTATTGTAATACAGTGAAAATAAAGTTAGAATACACATATATGAACTGCTTGTGCTGTTATTCCAATTTGTCTGACCCCTCCCCTGGCCGTGGTTTTGCACGACATTATAACTTTGCTCCCATGACCTACACAGTGGTGCTTTAAAGTTTGTGAACCCTTTAGTATTTTCTATATGTCTGTATATATATATATATATTCTAAAACATCAGATTTACATACAAGTCCTTTGCTTTCAGACCCTCTTATGCAGCAATAACAAAAAATAACAAAACATTTCTGGTAACTGTTTATGAGTCCTGCACAACATTTTGATTGGATTAAGGTCAGGACTTTGACTTGGACATTTCAAAACATTCACTTTATTTTTTGTGCAGAGATTTGTGTGTAAGGGAGCACCACCCTCCCTTGTTGGTGCTGTTGTGCGACAGGTGAGACACCCAACTGACAGGTGGGAATTGGATTTGACCAAATTAAGGAGAAAATCGAGGAAAAATAATAAACAAACACTGACTTTATTACTCCTACATTATAGAACAGTATACAGTATCCATATACAGTATATGGATTCAAGTGCAAAAGTACAGCACTTAGCACTTTGCATACTAATGACCCTCATCTCTTACTCATCTATTCTTTCATTCATCCCTCCATCCTCCCATCGGTGACAATGCATTAGCCAAAGATTTCCCACTTTGAGATACTGACACCAACCAACCCACTTTATTAAGAACACCTGCACTAATGGCTAACACCTAACAGACTAATGGCTAAAGTGCTAATGGCTAACAGCTAACATGCTAATGGCGAAAGTGCTAATGGATAACATGCTAATGGCTAGCTAAATTTAAAATGACATGATGTGGTTCCCTAATAAACTTGTAATATAAATATGCTGTATGCATTCATCAGTTAAAATATTTATATGGCACTAAATTGTAGTGTAGAAAATTCCATCTTTCAATCAAAGAGACAAGTTGCTTAGCCTCTCAGCCTTAGTTGACTTGTGGTAAAGTAGCTAACTTATTCATTTCACCAAAAACTTAGTCATTCAAACTTTTGGCTTGTGACGTTATTGTTTCTTAAATGTCTCCTGATACAAACATTAAGCATGTCCTTTTCTTTACTTGTCTAGGTTTTGTTTAGAAAGATCAGTCATTAGGCCTGTGTATTTTCTGTCATGAAGCAGTTAATGAGACGGAAGCAATTTCAGGCAAAAGGCCAGGTGATCAGCAAACATCAACACAAGGACAAGAACCAAAGTCACGAATGATGATGACAAAGTAAAACAAAAAAAAACACACAGAACAGCAGTACATGGAAATTCAAGGCTTGGTAAATTCAGGTAAGCGTACAATGAGTGTTACTTTGCACTGAGTCAACGTTCAGAGTCTGTTTAAATAGAGAGTGCGTGTTGAGCAACAGTGTGAGTTGTTCCTGAGGGTTGTAGTCCATAACAGCCATGTTTGTAGTCCATGATGTATTCTGTGTAGCTGAGTTCAGAATGGCCTTTTGTGCTGACATGACACTTTCCAGCTTTATTCTAGTAAAGTTCTGTCATGAGCATGATTCAATTGTGGTTCAGTCTTTTATTAAAATATGCAGATGAACAAAGGTATCAGAATGACACTACGTGTGATCAGCAGACAGGAATTCAGAGGCATGGACAAAATCTCAGAAACCAGGATACATACAGTTCAAACCAGAAAAGCAAACAAGAGCATTAAAGGCTTGGCAGTACCAGACACAGGGGTGGGCAAACTATTGCTTCACAAAGCTAGAATAAACTCACTGCCCACATGTTGACATCCCAGAGCGTATCATTTTAAGCTTTTTCAATTTCAGCCATGGATCTCTACGTGTTCAGTTAAATATTTTCATCTCACAAATCCCAACTACAGTGTGGTCACAGGGATAATCATTCCAGGTCATCATGTTAGATTTAGCCCTGCTGTAACCTGTTATAACACAGTCCTCATTGCCGTCATGTTCATTGGGTTCTCCGTCCCACCAGAACCTGAAAACACAGAGAGAGTCAGAAACTCTGTTATTTCACATCTAAAACATCAAACTGAGAGAAAAGCTGCATCATGAGTAAATATCAGGTCAGTGGTGTCTTACGCAGTGGTCAGTGGTGAACCATCCACCCATTTAAATTCCCCCTCTGTGTCTCTGTCAGTCAGACCAATCCAAGTTTGAATACTTCCAAAATATTTACTGATGAACTCCTGTAATTGTTAAAGCACAATATGAATATAGATACTCATTTATTCTCTCTCTCTCTCTCTCTCTCTCTCTCTCTCTCTCTCTCTCTCTCACCTGTTCCTCTCTGCTGGTTATGATCACCAGGTCTGCTCCTCTCCCTCTGCAGTCCTGTCTGCTCTCAGTCCAGTTCTTCTTTTCAGTAGAAATGTAGTAAACACTGGAGCTGAAATATCTCCATCCTTGTTTAGAGTATTTAAATATTAACCCACAACACATAATGATTTAATATAGAATGCTTCAGATATTAATGTAAATGTGAGTTTTTAACATTCAACATATGTACAGTATTCATTTACCAAGTTTTAAAATAACACTGTGAAATTCAGGAGTTATTTGGTGTAACTGGTCTCTCTCTATAGTCAGGTTGTTGTAACTGGTCTGTAACTGGTCTCTCTCTATAGTCAGGTTGTTGTTACTGGTCTGTAACTGGTTGTTTTCTGTATTGAGGTTGATGAATTTGATCCACAGCACTGTGACGGCAGTCAGCAGGAGAACACACAGCAGCAGCTCACACACTGCAGTCACTCTGTAACATCTGCTCCATACAGTGTTGTGTCCTAAGGTGGGGGGGTATAATTAAAATCAGGGAGATCAAATCAGGGTGATTGGTTATTTTAACATGCTTTTAATTTGCAATTTAGTTTTAAAGATGGCTGAACACTCATCTGCTCGTAAGGGTTCATAATTGGATCTATAAGGACTTGTTACGTGAGGTATGAGACAATGTCCTCCATGAGGAACAAAAAAACCTTTTCACTGACACCATTTCTTTCTTAATGATTTATTATTAGTCTCAGATTCGGTAGTGTGTCTTCCATACAAGTCCCTGTCAAAGTTGTTGCTATAGAAGCAGTAACGTATTAGAAGAGAACATTATTATAAACTGCGCTAATGTCAGCGCTTCTGTTGTAGAAAATCAACAACAACTTCTGACAATCAAAATATCCAATTTATTAACAAACAGCACATCATATTAATGCGTAATGTCTGCAAAACAAGTTAGTTCCTGTTAAGCGACACGTCACTGTCGGCTTTTGCCTTGACCCCGACTTCCTAGAATTCACAGCTAAGACATGGTTAAGACAATGCCGTATGTCATCAAAGCTGTCATCAAGGTAAACGTTGGCTACTTTGAAGAATCTAAAATATGAAACATGTTTCATTTTTTTAACACAGTTTTATTTACCACATATGTTCCAGATTTTATTTCATAGTTTTGATGTCTTCAGTTTCGCCCTACATTGTAGAAAATTTTCCCAAAACCCATGAATGACTTTTTATGTCCAAACTTTTACGTGGTACTGTATGTACTGCATTTTTATTTCTAATCCACTTTATTTGGACATTTAAAAAATTCACTTGTGTACCTGCATGTTGAGTTTGCAGGTTACTCTTTGTATCAGCGTTCTCCATCTCTGTGTTGTAGCCTCTAAAACCATCTGCAGCTTTATAGATGACCACGGTCACGTCCTCTTCGTCTCCTGTATTCAGCTCCTCCATGCAGCTGAGGTTAGAAGCACAGTGAAACATCTCGAAACTATAAAACACTGAATTACTCTGTGTTCGTGTGTGAAGATACTGTACTGTACAGCTGTGACACTTTACTCTGTATGTTGTGTAAATGAACGTGTTGCTGATAGAAAAGGAAGTGAAAGAACAGAAGTGGTTTCTTGTGTTAACATGTAAAGACGATCGAGCTGCAGTTCTCATGCTCTTGTTCATGTGCTGTCGTTAATTATCTTTAAAGTGCTGCATTTCCATCAAGTGTAACAAAACGTTATCATACCTTAATTATATACTTGTTGGGTTACTTCACCATGTCCTGTCCCCTGTCATGTCCTTGGACAGACTTATAAGGCCTTTTACATGCTGTTTTTCTATCAGACTTAATTTGGTTGTATAAATGAGTTGGTTTGTTCCTTTTTACAGAAGACTAAAACGTTCTTATGCAGCTTTACTGCGAATTTGCAAAACATTTTCACCGATTTTTAGGGTGATTTCGTGAGAAGTTTACATGTAACTCAATATTGCTATGTGCTATATGGTCATGTGACCTTGAAGCAAAGCCAGTTGCTATGTGTCTCCGTGCATTTGCAACAGATTGTGGGAACAGACGTACACACACTTAGTTGGACCGACTGGTCAATACATTCATCTGATTTACTTGTCTACATTTTACTACTTTACAGTACTTTTCTGGATTATGACCAAAATACGCTTTTCTCACTGATCCATCCTTTGTTTATAGCATGCTATTTTCCTGTGATTATCTTTAACTGTGACAACAATAATATAGTATGTTTCTGGGCCTATTATCATTAGATTGAATTACTATTGTCATTGTCATCAGCTCGAAAAACGAAAGGTTTACGCAGGGTTAGAGACCCTAGTGCAGAGAACGGAAACTAGAGTACAGGTGTCGTTTCTTAAATTTACAAAAGTCCCGGTATGATACTATACTGTAATAATGCATTAATTGAAGCCACAAGCAACATAGATGCATCTTACTGATGATCTGACCTATGTCAGCTGTTGTCCCAAAGTGGGCGTGGCCTAAACCAAAACTCGTTTCTTAATCTCAACAGCATGACTTTCTCCAAAATCACTGGAGATATTATTACCTGCCTGCAGTAGTAGATTCATGGCTGTAATGAATGAATACTGCCACTTGCTCATTATTAATGTTGTTTACACTGTGTGTTGCTGTACATTAGGAAAAAATATGTGTATGTGTGTGTGCAGCACTAAAAAAGCACTGGGGGGGATCCCATATCCTCAATCCCCTCTGAACCTACTGATTTTCTTGTTTCTAAAAAGTATACACAACCTAGAAGCCTATAATAAACCATCACAAAACCTGCACAGGGAGTTAATGTTAACGAACATGGTGTGTGTACATAGCTGACCATCATAGGCGATATTTTTTCGCCATACTTATTATACTACAGTTTTACAACAGCTTTATTTATGATAAAAGAAGAGCAATTACCAGAAAAGACTCCAATCAACTTCATTTTCATGTTCTTCCTGCTGCACCGTGTGCATTTTATTACAGGAATTAATGTGTACAAAACCTAACAAGGCTGGCAAAGAGCCTTAATATATAGTAATCACATACTCATTGCATAGCCAAAAGAACGTTATTCAGTTCCTCTGGTGCTAAAGGTGAGTTCCTTGTTTAACAGCATCACTCCATAATGACTTTCATCTTTAATCACACCACAAAAAAGCGCAACCATGTTTAATAGCACCCTAATTATCAGCACAACAATGACTTCCGTTTTTGACACACTGCTTAAATTTGTCACCACAGCCTCAGCAGGCAAAGCGGTTTAGATAGACAGACAGCTGCACAGAGGTGTTGTATTCCAGTGTTTTTTGCGAGTGAGTCTAGATTAGAAATGGCTCAGGATGTTTATGTGAACTGTGCTCAGAAGGTGACAGAGCAAGTGGAGAAGGTGGAAGACGTCTACAAGAACCCAGATGTCGTTAAAGCCCATGAAACACCAGGAAAGAGAGACAAAGGCAGCGAAAGGAGGAACCAACAAGCTCAACAAAAAGGTCGAATTCTTTTTTTTTTCTACCTTTATGGAATGCTTCATCTGTGAAAGGAATAATATTTTCACCAATAATAAGTGACTTCAGTACATCTCTCTCTCTCTCTCTCGCTCTCTCTCTCTGTCCATTTCCCGTAGGAGGAGAGGACACATGGAGCCGATGTTCCAGACCCAGACTGACTGCAGTGTGTGTGCTGCTGCTGTGCGTCCTCCTGCTGATCATCATCACAGTGCTGTGTATCAAATTCAGCAACCCGAATACAGAAAACAGCCAGCTAGACACGTCAGGTCAATAACGCCAGTCTGATTTAATCACAATATGTCACATTGGAATATGTTCAGGGCTGTAAATAGCTGAAATAACAATAGAATTCCATTTTGAGGCCAAAAATATGGCATTATTATTGAATTAATTAATAGTAATATCTGTTTAAAGTCAACGAAAGGTTTTTTTTTTCAGACGTTGAAAGAGACAGCGTCTTGAGGACTTATTTTTGTTTTTTTTGTTTTTTATGGATATAAACTTCACAAACTTAAAATGAGCAAAGCGTAAAAGAAGCACATGAGCACCCAGGCATGTTTTTTATTATTATTTAAAAGGAAGTGAGGTGTATTAGAAAAATGTATGTGCTTATTTTATTATACCAACAACATGCTTATAGCCTATATACTGCACACATATTACAATTTCATGGGCTCGATTTAGTATCTTGTTGCTTGAACCGAATATATCTTTATTATCCAGCAGGGTGGAAATTTGCCTTCAGCTCACCAAGCACAAGAATAACTGCAGCTATTAAAACAAATATATAGAGAGTTTATAAAGTTACAATACTTATAAAAAAAAAAAATAATAAAGTGCTATTTTGGGAGCCATGTTGTTAAAAAAAGAAGCACATTTGCAGTGATTAATGTGACCATTATAACTAGGACTATTCATGCAGCATTATATTTGCAAAATACTAGACCACTGGTAGAAGCTTATTTCAGTGTGAAAATATTCATATATCATAAATATATTTGTGTCAGCAATTTCTCTTTCTAATTTTCTAGTAGTTAAATTGAAGGCAGGTGCTTGTGGCTGAAAACGAAGGTCTAGATGCTATTTAAAAACACTGTCTCAGGAAAATCTGACCAACTCAGTGGCATGAGGTTAAATTAGCCCTGAAGAGATATATGAGACCAAATACATATGCAAAAATTCCTCATAATTCTGTCTTCAGTATTAACCTAACGCTGAGTAAATCTTTTTATAATGCTCTAAAGCAGGATGGAAGAAGTTCAACTCCAGTCTTTATTACATCTCTAATGAGAAAAAAAGCTGTACTGAGAGCAGACAGGACTGCATGGACAGAGAGAGAGAGAGATGTGAGCTGTATTCATCCTGTGCTTTCACAATTACAGATGTTTATCATCACAAATTTGAGTAAGGATGATGCCTGGATTGGTCTGAGATACAATGGTGAAGAGTATGTGTGGAAATGGGTGGACAATTCAACATTGATCACTGGGTGAGTATTCGCAGTACTAAAATCTACTCATGATGTCGCTGTTTGCTTTTACTTTATTCTAGATGTGAATTCTGATTTTCTCTTTCTCTGTTTTAAGGTACTGGTATCAAGAAGACACCATATATTTTACTGGAGGATGTGCAATAACCTCTCCTGGAGCTGATGTGAAGACCTGGACTAATTATTCATGTGATCCCAATGTCTTTAGCATCTGTGAGAAAATAATTACATCTACGTAAATACCAAAGTGGAGTTTTCATTTACAGAATGGTGGCAGGAATAGGAAATGAAATGCAGGTCATTGCAGTCTTACTTATAATTCTGAGTATGTAACAGAATCAGAATACTTTACTCAGAAAGAACTGATAATGTGGTCTAAACAAATGCAAATACAGATGCAACACTTTGTTGATTTTATTACACTTGTTTGTTTGTCATTGTTCTTCATTTACCATTATTAATTAATAATCCTACCAGAAAATCCTACAGACACTGTAAAGAAATGCCAGTTGAAGGACTCGACTTTCACGCAGAGTCTCAGCCTTGTGGTACATTCTGATAGTGTGTCCAATTGTTTTATGTTCTTTCTGAAATGTATCAAACCAAAAACCTAAAACAAATGTAATAAAATATTACAAGGTGGCTTTTGGGTCAACTATAAACAACATTTCCTTAATTTAAGAAAGGCATTATTGTTGAAAGTTCTCTCACAAGCTTACTGAGTCACATTAGACAGATTGAATATCCCCCAGAATGATGTAGCTGAGATTGCGGAATAGTAGACCTTCAGAAGTTGAATAAAGTTTTTTCTATTTGTTTTTATATTTTGTGAATGAAAAATGGCTTATTTTTTTCAGCTTTTTCAGTGTTACTGGGGAAAAGTGTTAAAGTTACAACAACCTGACTATAGAGAGAGACCAGTTACAGACCAGTAACAACACCCTGACTATAGAGAGAGACCAGTTACAGACCAGTTACAACACCCTGACTAAAGAGAGAGACCAGTTACAGACCAGTTACAACACCC
>JAQQZX010102003.1:0-10965 GCA_030068355.1 Notoglanidium maculatum | reverse complement strand
AAATCGTGAGATATTACACAGAGAAGAATGTATGACGCAGAGCTGTAGTGACATTAATTTTTATATAAATTCAACGCCAATTATCTCGCAAACATTTCATCACAAAAACTAGTGACTAGCACCGTTGGAAAGGTCAGGCTGTGCAGTTTCACGTGATTTGCTTGTGATGTCTGTGTGAAGAAAACTCGGAGAATGAGTGCGGCCGTTGGGAGGCAACTTGCGCTACTCGCCAATCACAGCGAGTCCATTCACATGAAAATAAGACATGTCTGTTGTTGGGCCGCAAGAAATTTTAACCGGGCTGCTTCTGGCCCGCGGGCCGCTAGTTGAATAGGCATGTATTAAGGCATGGACTCCTCTGTTCTCCTGTAGGTGTGCTGTGGTATCTGGCACCAAGACATTAGCAGCAGATTCTTAGTTCTGTAAATTATGAGGCCTCTTTGGATTGGGCTTATTTGTCCAGTACATCCCACAGATTGAGATCTGGGGAATTTGGAGGCCAAGTCAACACCTCAAATCATTCCTGAACAATTTTTGCATGTGGCTGAAAGAGGCCACTGACATTGGGGAATACTGTTGCCATGAAAGGATTTTTTACTTGCTCTACAACAATATTTTAGATAAGTACATGTCAAATTAACATTTAGATGAATGCCAGGACCCAAGTTTCTCAGCAGAACATTGCCCAGAACATCACACTGCCTCTGCCAGCTTGCCATCTTCCCATAGTGCACCCTGGTGCTATCTCTTCCCCAGGTAAGTGGTGTCATATGCACCCAGCCATCCACATGATATAAAAGAAAATGTGATTCATCAGACTAAGCCACCTTCTTCCATTGCTCCATGGTCCAGCTCTTATGCTCAAGTATCCATTTTAGGCAATTTTGGTGGTAGAAATGGGTCAGCATGGGCACTATGACTGGTCTGTATCTGTACAGCCGCATACACAGCAAACTGTGATGTACTGTGTTCTCACACTTTTCTATCATAGACAGCATTAACTTTTTCAAAAATTTGTGCTACTGTACCTCTTCTATGGGATCAGACTATACAGCCAAGCTTTCACTCCCCATGCACATATCACCATTTCACAAGTTGTCTTTTCTTGGACCAATTTTGGTAAGTAGTAACCACTGCATACTGGGACCACCCAATAGGACCTCACATTTTGAAGATGCTTTGATCCAGTCATCTAGACAATTTGGTCCTTGTCAAAGTTTCTCAGATCCTTAGGCTTGCCCATTTTTCCTGATTTCAACACATCAACTTGTGAGAAATGACTGTTCATTTGCTACCTAATATATCCCACACGTTGACAGTTGCCATTGTAATGAGATAATCAATGTTATTTACTTCACCTGCCAGTGGTTTTAATGGTATGGCTGATTTGTGTTTATACAGTAGATATATAACATTTACAGACAGCAGGTTTTTGTCTATTAGGTATTAGCGTGGCACATCTTGACTTGGGAATATTTCCCTACTATTTCTTGCAAAAACATTCTAGATCTGTCAAATTGTGAGGGAATTTCCTGTGCACAGCCCAGTTCAGGTCACCCTACAGATATATAGTTGGATTCTCGTATTGGCTCTGGCTAGGCCTTTCAGAAACATTGATCTTCTTTTGGCTAAGCCATTCCTTTGTTGTTTCGGATGTATGATTTGGGTCACTGTTGTGCTGAAAGTGAAATTCTTCCTGAAGCACAATGTTATCTATGAGCAAGCTAAGTTTCACTTGAGGTTGGTTCGATGACGTAATGACGGCGCGACCGCAGCTCGCATCGGCCACTCCGGATCCGAAAATAGTGCTTTTCTGTTTTATTTTGTTTTTCTTGGCGTGACTCCGACGGCACATGGACACCAAATAAACGGTGTTCATGTCTACCCACGAGAAATATTACTGGACATAAAGAAATACTTAAAATAACTGATCTGCAGGAAGATACAGACCTCTTGGAAACGCTTTGCGTCCTCGGGTTGCCACGGAGACCAGGCCTCCAGTTTTTTGGTGTGTGTGTGCCGAGTAGCGGATGTGCCGGGAGAGGTGTGTGAGGAAGCGGAAGTGCGGCGAGCCGGCCCCTAACAACCAAAATACTTTCCAACATCTGTTCTCTGGAAAATGGACTGGACTATATCCGACTCCAGTGGACTAGCCAGCGCGAGTTCGCTAAAAGCTGTCTTTTATGTAGCACTTGGTCCTGGAGAAACGCTGTCTCGTTTCACTGTGTTACATGTATATGGTTGAAATGACAATAAAAGCCACTTGACTTGACTTGACTTGACTTGACAAAACCCCAGTAAATGTGTTGAGGCATTTGACAGCTATATGAGTTAGAAGAAAGTTGTGATTTTGGAACTCAGAAAGAAGAGCAGATGTGTGGCCCCTGAATGATTTTCATTTACAACAAATAGATGAGACATGAAAATGACCTAAAATTTTAGTACGCCATTGAAGTTGCAAAGGACTTTGATCTAAGAAAAGTCAGAACATGGATGCGCTAGCAGCTCTGACTGAGTGGATGACATTAAATCATTCAGAAAGAAAATTAAAAGGCTTGCAACACAAATGTACAAAAAACATGAAAAAGGACATGCACCATTGTGTCACATCTGCGGGGTTTAGTGGGACACAAGTGCAGGTGAGGAGACGGCATAGTGAAACTCATTCTGAGTTTATTATATACACACTATATACACACGAAGCAAAGGTACAAAAACGGCATGCAGAGAGTAATCCAAAAACAGGGTCAGTCGATTGGCAAACAGTATATTAAAGATAATACAAAAAGCAGAAAACAGAAACAGAGGGCAGAGTCCAAAACACAGAAAAGCAATCACGGGTATAAGGCTCGGCAATAGCATCCGTCGGCTAAACTAATGCTTCGCAAATTTGAAGCGCAAATGGGAGTCCTTTTAAACACCACCTGATTGTCTCTGGATTGGATGCAGATGCATCCAATTACAGGTCACATGATCTCACTGGGAGTGTGTACTCATGGGAACTGTAGTCCTCCGTAGTCCACCACAATGCGAAAGTGCGCGCTTCCGCACTAAACGCGACGGAGAGATCAAAAGCACTACGCGAGCGGCCAAGTTCATCGGGCGCACTCACGTGTGCCATGAGGAGCGGGTCCTGACAGAACCCCCCCTCCCAAAGGCGCTACTCCTGGAGCACCTAACACGGCTTTCCCACGGGGGTCCTGGACCCGTAGGCTCAGGCATATCACCGGGAACCCCCACGCGGAATTTTTGCTCAGGCAGGAACTCGGGCTCGTCTGGAACAGGAGCAGGTTCAGTGACTGGAACAGGAGCAGGTTTTGTGGCTTGAGCGGCATCTGTGACAGGAACTAGCACTGTGACTTGAGCGGCATCTGTGACTGGAACTGGCTCTGTGACTGGAGCTGTGACAAGAACGAACTCTGAGACTGGAGCTGCGACAGGAATGGACTCTGAGACTGGAGCTGTGACAGGAACGGACTCTGTGACTGGAGCTGGAGCCGTGACGGGAACAGTCTCTGAGACTGGAATGGAATCTGAGACTGGAAATGGAGCTGTGACTTGAACTGGAGTGGGTTCCGAGACTGTGACTGGAACTGGAGCGGGTTCCGGGACTGTGACTGGAAATGGAGCGGGTTCCGAGACTGTGACTGGAGCGGGTTCTGAGACTGACTGGAACTGGTTCTGCAGCTGGAGCTGTGACAGGAGCAGGTGCTGGCTTGGAGAGTGTTACTACTGGAACAGGTTCCATGATGTCTGCTGTAACTGTAGCAGCAACAGGTTCGGTGGCTGATGGAGGAACAGGCTTGGTAATGTCCTCTAGAGCTGTAGCAGGCTCTGTGAAGTCTGCTGCAGTAGGCTCTGTGATGTCTGCTGTAGCAGGCTCTGTGACTGAGAGAGGAACAGGCTCTGTGATGTCCACTATAGTTGTAGCAGGTTCTGTGACGTCCGCTGTAGCTGTAGCATGCTCAGTGACGTCCGCTGTAGTTGTAGCATTCTCTGGGACTGGGAGAGGCTCAGGCTCTGTGACATGTACTGGGACTGGTACAGAAACAGGCTTGGTGATGAGTACTGGAACAAGCTCTCTGACTTGCACTCTCGCTAGAATGAGCTCTGTAACTTGTGCTCGTACTGGAACAGGTTCTGAGATGTGTACTGGAACTGTGACTTGTATAGGAACAGGCTCTGTGATGAGTATTGGAACAATGATGGGTGTTGGAATAGGTTCTCTGACTTGTGCTCTCGTTTGAACGAGTTCTGTAACTTGTACTTTCACTGGAACAGGTGTTGAGACTTGAATGTTAACAGTCTCCTTAACATGAGCAATCTCTGTGGTCATGAAGTGGACAGTCTCTGTGGCCACGAACTGGACAGTCTCTGTTGCCACGAACTGGACAGTCTCTGTGGCCATGAACTGGAATATCTCTTTGTGAGCGACTTTGGCTTGAACAGGAGCGGTACTAGGAACTGATGTAAACTTGAACTTGGACTTCTGGTGTGGACTTGAAACTTGACTTGGCTTCGGGCTCTGGCTCTGGTGCAGACTTGGGCTCTGACTCTGGCATCAACTTGGACTTTGACTTGGACTCAGACTTGGACTCAGACTTGGACTTGGATTCAGGCTTGGATTTTGGTCTGGATTCTGGCATGGACTTGGATTCCAGCTTGGACATGGACTCAGACTTGGACTCAGACTTGGACTTGGATTTGGATTCTGGCACTGACTTGGATTCGGGCTTGGACTCTGGCACTGGCTCGGACTCGGGCTTGGACATGGGTTCTGAAGCAGTAGCCTCCCTGTCGGCCTCTTTTCTCGCCACTGGAGGGGGCTCTGGAATGATTGCCTGTTTTGTTGCCACTGGAGGGGGCTCTGGAGCGGTAGCCTACTTCTTCACCACTGAAGGGGGCTCTGGAGCAGTTGCCTCCTTTTTCGGCACTGGAGGGGGCTCTGGAGCGGGAGCCTCCTTTTTCGCCACTGGGGGGGCTCTGGAGTGGTTGCCTCCTTTTTCACCACTGGAGGGAGCTCTGGAGGGGTTGCCTCCTTTTACGGCACTGGAGGGGGCTCTGGAGCAGTAGCCTCCTTTTCGCCACTGGAGGGGGCTTCTGGAGCGGTTGCCTCCTTTTTCGGCACTGGAGGGGGCTCTGCAGCAGTTGCCTCCTGATTAAAGCCATTATGGAAGATGCCGATTGCCTTCCCAAAGTCTCTAGGGATTTGCAAAAAAGGATGTTCAGTTCTTCGATGTCTCCTTGAGTCTAGCCTAAAGCAGACCCGTGTGAATCAGGAGCTGGCGCAAGGACTCCGGGTAATTTCACAGGAGATTGCCGCGCTGCGGACGCTGCCCGGAGTGGCCATTGCTCTCCCTGCCCCTGGCCAGGACACCCTCCATCAGCTGCAAAAAATGACGCGAGAGGATGATGTGGAGGTGTACTTGGCCACGTTTGAGAGGACAGTGCAGCATGAAGGATGGCCCCGCGCTGAGTGGCCACGGCTTCTCGCTCCGCTCCTCACCGGTGAGGCCCAGCATGCATATCACATGCTGACTGACAAAGAGGCTGCCAATTACAACCTCCTTAAAACAGAGATCCTCGCGCGCTGCGGGCTCTCGGTGAGTCGAGCCTCCGCAGTCTTTTACCGCTGGGCATACTGCCGGGACTGTGAGCCATGCGCCCAGAATGATGAACTATTACAGATTACGCGGCGCTGGCTATAGCCGGAAGCACTAACATCAGAGGAGGTCATCCAGCGGGTCATTGTCGACAGGTTTTTGCGGGGCCTCCATGGGGAGGAGCAACGAGCCGTCAGCATGGTCAAGCCCACCTCCACCCAGGAGCTTGTCGAGGCAGTAGAGACAGCCCTGTCCATGCTGGAGATGGGATGTAACCAGCCTCGAGCACTCACCGCAGAGTTACCGGCTCTTTCTTCTCCACAGCCATACAGGCCTCCTCTTCAGCCAATGACACCATGTACCGCCAGTGAACATCCGGATGTCCCCATGCCAATGGAGCTGGAGAAACGCCCTGTGAATGCCCTACTTGATACGGGGAGCAGTATCACCCTAGTGCGACCTTCGGCATTGCCAGCCACCCCTCATCCCCTGGGTAAGGTCTTGGTAATGTGCATCCATGGGGACGTGCGTGAGGTCCCAGCCACGGAGGTTCTCCTAGGGCATCACAGAGGTGAGTGGCCTGTCACAGCCGATCTAATTCCTGGTCTTCCGGTTCCTCTCCTCATAGGACGAGACTGGCCTGGCCTCCAGGATGCCCTGCAGGGAGAGGAGTTGGAGAGGACGGTCTGCCGGCCAAGGAGAACTGCCCTTCGCTGCGCCCCAGCCATGCCAGCCGCCGCCCTCCAAGTGGAGGACAAGGCTGCCGCCACCGCGGCCGGCCCTGAAGGTGAGTCTGCCCCCAAAACTAATCCTCTCGTGTGTGTAACTCAGCAGGTGGCAAAGGATGGCAGTTTCGGGAAAGAGCAGAAGGCAGACGAACACCTAAGGCATTGCTGGAGCCAGGTGCTAAAAGCCGAGGACAAGGAATTGCATCCCGGAGACCGGCTCCCCACCGCGTACTTCCACATCCGCAATGGCTTGTTGTACTATCACTGCCAGCGGCACGGTGAGCTGAGGGATCTCCTGGTGGTCCCCCGAACAAAGACTAACTCCATCTTGCACCTAGCCCATGCTCACCCACTGGGAGGCCATCTGGGAGCACACAACACACCGGAGAATCTCAAACCACGGCCATGAATATGTCCTGGTGATTGTCGACTACGTGATTCGTTACCCCAAGGCTATCCCATTACAAAAGGCCACTTCACAGAACATCGCCAGGGAGCTCGTCCTCCTCTTCAGCCGCGTCGGAGTCCCTAAAGACATCCTGACAGACTAGGGTACCCCATTCATCTCCCGATTGATGAAAGACCTCTGCCGGCTGTTGCAGATCCAACACCTGCGGGCGTCCATGTACCGTGTACTGACGGCTTGGTGGAGTGCTTCAATCAGACCCTGAAGCACATGCTCATTGAGGCTGAGGGACGTAACTGCTCCTCCCCTACGTGCTGTTTGTCATCCGAGAAACACCCCAGGCCTCAACGGGTTTCACCCCGTTTGAGCTCCTGTTCGGGCGGCAGCCCTGGGGACTCCTGGATGTTGCCAGGGAGGCTTGGGAGGCGCAACCGTCCCCCTATCGCTCCCTGATCGATTACGTGGAGCAGATGCAGGAACAAATCTGGAAGGTCGGGCCCATCCTCAGGGAGCACATGGCAACACCCCGGAGGGAGCAGCAGCATGTGTACCACAGGTGAGTACAACCGCGCGGCCAACCCAAAGAAAAGCCACCTGGGGCTCACTGAAGTGCACTACCTGGGATACAGCATTGGTCAGGGCCTGCTAAAGCCCCAGGAGAAGAAGGTGGAAGCTGTACGGGACTACACGGGGCCCCAAACCAAAAAGCAGGTATGTGCCTTCTTGGGGCTGGCGGGGTATTACAGATGGTTTGTGCCTGACTTTAAAAACCGCTCTAACCAGCTCCCAGGTACTTCGCAACCCCGACTTCGACCGGCCCTTCCTGGTGCAGACAGATGCCTCTGAAACAGGACTGGGGGTCATTCTAGCTCAGGAGTTCGATGGCGAGGAGCATCCAATCCTCTACATCAGCCAGAAGCTGAACCCCACCGAGCAGCGCTACACAAAAAAAAAGCCATCGCCTTGCCATAAAGTGGGCGGTTGAAGAACTCCGCTATTACCTCACAGGACACCCATTCACCCTGGTCACAGATCATGCCCCCCTTCAGTGGTTAGTGAAAAACAAAGACACTAACAGCAAGATAACACGTTGGTTTCTCTAGTTGCAGGGCTTCTCTTTCAAGGTGCTGCATCGGCCCGGTGCGATGCAAGGCAACACCGATGCTCTCTCCCGTCGATATTACAACCGCTCGGAGCTAGGGGGGGACTGTGGAGTTTGTGGCTATGTCGCCTTGCACCACTCGTCGGGAATCCCGAGAGATGACGTCACTATTTGGGATTGGACTGTTTTTTCTTTTGGTTATTTAGCACTTAATAAATACGGACTTTTTCACCTTTTGCACCATACCGCCTGTCTCCGCCGTGGTAATTTCATCGGTTTGGAACATGCTTGCTACAAGAGACACTATATACACTATATACACATGAAGCAAAGGTACAAAAAAACGGCATGCAGAGATTAATCCAAAAACAGGCGCACTTCCGCGCTACATGCAACGGAGAGATCAAAAGAACTACGCGAGCGGCCAAGTTCATCTGGCGCACTCGCGTGTCCCATGAGGAGCAGGTCCTGACACATTGCAAGAAATGACTGAAGCTTATACAGAAAACTATGATGACGGGCATGTCTTTGGGGTCAGTTAATGGACAGAAACCAGGCATAAAAAAACAATGTTTGCAGAAGACAAGCCACCATGGCATACTACCCTAACCATAGCATGGACACCAGTCTCATTCAAAATTGACTCCTGTACAGACACAACAGTGATGTTGGAGGCTATGCAAGAAGGCCTAAAGGAAAAGACTTGACTCAGTGTAGTTAAACACATGCAACAAAGCCCACAAGGGGGCAGTTTTTAGCTCATTAAAGCCCGCATTGATGGCTAAATTAGAAACTGCTGTTTCCAAGTGGTGGTGGTTAAAACCAATTCAGAAAACCTTCTTAGTAGAGCTGTAGCAACCAAGCAAGGCTTCATCAAGTGCATCAGAGAGGTCTGCATGTCTAGTGGTGTGGGCATACTAAATGGCAAACCAGTTAAAATACCCTCAAAGAAGGAGCACAACCTTACAGACACCACAGAGAGTTCCCATTCCTCTACTTCCTAAAGAAGAAGACAAGTTAAAAAGAAGGGAGTCATTAAGTATAACTGATGTATTATTAGGTGAGACTGACCCAACTGAATGGTGTGCACCCAGTAATTAAAAAAGGCAAAATAAGAATATGTGTGGAATCTTGGATGACATACTCACCAAGCTAGCTGGGAGTACAGTATTCACCAGCTTAGATGCAGAAACTGGATTTTGGCAGATCCTTCTAGAGGAAAAGTGTGCAGCTGGCGACTTTTATCACACCAGGGTTGGGTTGATACAATTACTAGTTACCTGCTAAAACTAATTACTTTTTGTTATTTTTGGATTACCTCAGTACCAGACATGTGGACAATGACAGCATTTTCTCAGCTGGAAGGCTTAACTTGCACTGTACTGAGATGATGTTCCCCTTTTCTGCTTTAAAGACAAAATAATGACAAAATTTCCACCCAGTGACTGCATTTTTTCACTATAGGCCATGATAATGAATTGGTGATCTTTTTTTTTTACATAATTATATATAAATATAAATATATAATAATAGTAATAATAATAATAATAATAATAATATAATATTTATAAAAATGTATATATAGATACAACATTTATATAATATTGAAATATTACATTTATTTACAACATATGTTTTGAGAAGATATTGTAACTGCGTAACTAACGACGCTTCCGGGATGGGCGGGGTTTTTCCCGGCATGCTTTGCAGGCGGGAGTTGCGGTTGATATATTTTATTTAATTAGGCGTAATTAAATAGCAGTTCACTAATTACTACATTAGTGACATTTATCCTGGAAATTCTAGTGGTAGCTAGAAAAGCTACCACTGTTGGGCCCTTGAGGAAGGCCCTTAACCTTCACTGCTCACTTGTATAAAATAAGATGTTTGTAAGTCACTCTGGATAAAGGCGTCTGCCAAATGACATAAATGTAAATGTCCAGGTGTGTCTTGTTCCAGTAGCTCACTTTTCACCAGTATGCCCTGGTTCCCCAACGACTGATGCGGACCTTGTTAACCTGACATCCAAGCCGGTATGTCTTTGTACTTTATAGTAAGTTTGACTTTATAGTATGTTTTCATGCAAAATTTTCGTTCCCATTCATTTTCAATGGGAAGTCTTGTGCTTGCAAAATTATTAATTTATGCAACAGACATTTACCACTCACCAATTATGACTCTACAGGAGCAAAGTATGGAATGCCAAGGTGGTTACATTTTGGAACAATATGGTATTAAATATAACATTAAATTTTATTTGTATAGTGCTTTTAATAATTGAAAGATTTAAAGGAATATAAATTCCAGTATTCAAATATTTATATTTTAAACATATGAAATGGCAAAGGATGACATGGGGAACAAATGAAGAAGCAGACTCAAAAGGGAACTCATTCTCATTTGGGTGACATCAGATAATATGATTCCAAATAAAATCCTTCTCTAACTGCTGTATTACATGGGGAAAAATTACAATTGTGTAGCCAAGAAATTCTCTATAGTTTTAGCAGGAAGTGTATTTTGTTGAAGTTATCAACTGTTCACTGTTGGGAGACTTAAGGGAAAACTGGGCAATTGCAAGTCATTGTAGGAAAATTGCTTGTATCAACAGCAGTCTAAAGCCATCTAAAGCCACAATTTGTAAGCGTAGGTTTAGGATGTTTATAAGATCACTGGAGATGCATAGGACTCTATTGCTTCCATTAGGATTTTTTTGTGTTTTGTTGTTTTTGTTTTTTTCATGGTTCCCATTGGCGAAGGCTCATGAAATTCAGCATACATGTCAGTGCTTCTGACAGTTACTCAAGGACCGAGGCTTGACCTTGTATGTCGCCCACTGACTACCATTAAATAGTGACATAATAATAGACCACTATATGTGTAATGGAAATTAATTATCCCAGTGTGTTACATCTTACATTCAGTGTTAAATTTCTCTTCTATAAGTTGTTTTATTCTTCTTTATCTGTATGCATTCCTGTGTGTTTTTCCACTCTTCTGTATCTGTCTGTGTTTCTCTTCCCAGCAAGGACGTGGTGCATATCTGTATTCAAAACCTACTCAAGGGTAACTAGAAACTCTAAGTATTGTAGCCGGTTTGGACCAGTTGAAACCCGTGTAGAGATA
>JAQQZX010101974.1:0-10967 GCA_030068355.1 Notoglanidium maculatum | reverse complement strand
GCGTGTGTGTGTGTGTCTGTCTGCGCGTGTGTGTGTGTGTCTGTCTGCGCGTGTGTGTGTGTCTGTCTGCGCGTGTGTGTGTGTCTCTCTCTGTGCGTGTGTGTGTGTCTCTCTCTGTGCGTGTGTGTGTGTCTCTCTCTGTGCGTGTGTGTGTCTCTCTGGGCGTGTGTGTGTCTCTCTGGGCGTGTGTGTGTCTCTCTGGGCATGTGTGTGTCTCTCTGTACGTGTGTGTGTCTCTCTGTGCGTGTGTGTGTCTCTCTGTCTGTGTGTGTGTCTCTCTCTGTCTGTGTCTGTGTGTGTGTCTCTCTCTGTCTGTGTGTGTGTCTCTCTCTGTCTGTGTCTGTGTGTGTCTCTCTCTGTCTGTCTGTGTCTGTCTCTCTCTGTCTGTGTCTGTGTGTGTGTCTCTCTCTGTCTGTCTGTGTCTGTGTGTGTGTCTCTCTGTCTCTGTCTGTGTCTGTGTCTCTCTGTCTGTGTCTGTGTGTGTGTCTCTCTGCCTGTGTCTGTGTCTCTCTGTCTCTGTCTGTGTCTGTGTGTGTGTCTCTCTCTGTCTGTCTGTGTGTGTCTCTCTCTCTGTCTGTGTCTGTCTGTGTGTGTCTCTCTGTGTCTGTCTGTCTCTGTGTGTCTCTGTCTGTCTCTGTGTGTGTCTCTGTCTGTCTCTGTGTGTGTGTGTCTCTGTCTGTCTCTGTGTGTGTGTGTCTGTCTGTCTCTGTGTGTGTGTGTCTGTGTGTGTGTCTCTGTGTGTGTCTGTGTCTGTGTCTCTCTGTCTGTGTGTGTGTCTCTCTGTCTGTCTGTGTCTGTGTGTGTGTCTCTCTGTCTGTCTGTGTCTGTGTGTGTGTCTCTGTCTGTCTGTGTCTGTGTGTGTGTCTCTGTCTGTCTGTGTGTGTGTGTTTGTCTGTCTGTGTCTGTGTGTGTGTCTCTGTCTGTCTGTGTGGTGTTTATACCAAGCTTATTTCAGCAAGCTGTATCAGTGTGTAGCACGAGCACTTGCGCAGCTGCACTGTGTAGGCCCAGGAGCAGAGCCCTAGAGAGATTATATTTGCAGGTCACATTACTTGAGTCAGTAAAGTGATCAAAGTTCAGTCATCCTGATATTAACTAAAAGTCATGCATGACTGCAATTGTACAAGCAAAAACATACTATTACCTATTAAGCCCTATTTGGATTGGATTAGTTTTACATGAGCAGGTCGATTATTATTATTAACTATGTGTCTCTGGGATTATATCGTTGTCCAAGCCTGGAAAGAGTATTTCATATTTGGTAAAGGTAATTGTGTCCAAATTAAGATATTGTTAAATATTCCGTTATAATCTGTGGGAAAACAGGTTTATCGTTTTTTAAAGTAAGTATAAAGATGCTCCAGGAAGAGCAATCACATGTAGACTGTTAAAAAGGTGCAACAGTATATTTATATTACATTGCTTGCTTGTACAAATAACCTGGAAAATATATATATTTATATATATATATATAAAAAAAAAAAGCAATGGATTAAGCCCTGGCCTTAGCAGACGTTTATGAAGTGTCTGAGAAAACCCATATGGAAAACGCACTTCCGGTCTGGTTCGTGTTTGGATGTGCCTCCTGTCAGTCATGTTATAGACACTCGACTGACCATCATTCAATGATGCGAACCCACGTAACTGTTCAAGATCTTCTCTCAGAGGGGGAAAAGAAGTCACACACACACACACACACACAACCAGGAGTTATAGGTTTGTACCTGTCATGGTCATGTGACCTCCTAATGATCAAGTCACCAGTGGGTGTGATGATAAACATCAAAGGAGTCAGTTTGTATTAATATAAGGTGCCTTTAGTGCGACAGCCATGCGTGAGTTTGTGACGACCCTCTCAGACATTTGGTGAGTAATACCGTACAAACAGAAACATTTGGTCATTGCAGCGCCGTGCCTGTAACTGTCATAGATTCGACACTCGTTCTTACAGGTGTTTGTTCAGACTCCCTCAGGTGCAGTGGATTTACTCTACCTGTGTATTAACTGCCCTAACAGCTACGATGCAAGACCCTGAAGCCAGCGTTGTAAATTTCAGTGATAAAAAAACAATTGCACCCTGCTCATACTTCAGTAGTATTTGTTCAGCAAAGAAGTGTTTGATTCTTGAGTTTTGCGCTGAAGCTACGAAGCTCCTGTATCGAACACCATGTCTACAGCGGGTAGCATTGTGACCTCACAGCTCCACAATCCACGCTTTAATCCAGTGCTTGGGTGACTGTCTGTGTGGCGCTTCGCATGTCCTCCCTGTGTCTTCGTGAGTTTGCTCAAGGTTTAACAGTTTCCCCTCTCAATGCCAGTAGGTGGCTTGGCCAGAATAAACTGCCCCTGCGTGTGAATGTGAGTGTGTGCGCATGGTGCCCTGTGATGGACAGGTGTCTCATTCATGGCGTTTTCTCGCCTCGTGCCCGGTGTTCCTAGTGCTGCTGGACCTACCGCGACCTGGAGAAAGCATTTACTGAAGATTAATGAATGAATGACGTATTCAAACGTGCACATACTTGTTCCCGGTAAGATGAGGCATGTGTCCGAACTGCTAAATAAACAGTCGTGTAAAATAATAAATAAAGGGGTAGATTGTATTTGTAAATTGTTCAGAGTGGAACTGACTTATCTGAGTAAATACGCTTTCATACAGTTTTCCAACATTGAGGGACAGGGTCCAGGTAACGGAACGTTACGGAACTACACGTAGGAGAAGAAGTGATTCTGGTTGTCCGAGATCTCCGCAGCCATGATGCTACAGTGTTCGGTTATTACCGTGACGATCTGCTCATCCTTCTTCCTAAACCGCATTGGCAGTTCTGTATAACTAGATTTAAGGAATGGATCGTGTTCGAGGCATGCAGTATATTCACTGTGTGAGTGGGGAGTAGCAGGGCTCTGGTTCAATCCTGAGCTCTGAATTCTCCGCGTGTTCTCGCCACGCCTGGGCGGCTTTCCTCTGGGTTCTCTGGTTTCCTTCTCCCAAAAATGTGCCAGTAAGTGGATAAGCTTGATGGCTTCTAGGTGTGAATACGTGCGCATGGTGCCGTGCGAAGGCCAGGCATTTCAGCATTCTCACCTCACACCCAGTGTTCCTGGCATACGCGCCAGATCCAGGATCAGGATCAAGCATTTATTAAACGTGAGTGAGTGGAGGTGGACTTCACTTACAATGTGAAGCCACAATGTTTACCTCTTGACTTCAATGCAAAATGCCTGAAACAAACATCAGACACCAAGCTCAGTGTTTACTGCATTTATTCCTTCGCATATACCGAGTATTTTATCAGTTCTTACGCCGTGCCACTAAAGTGAAGAGGTTTTTAACGAACTGCTTGTAGTTCTGTGTTTGTACTGTTCGTATTCTGTATGATTGGCCCCAAGTAGGGTGTCGTCTTTTAGTCCTTTTAGAGCAGACTTCCTTGTCTCTAAACTAGTCACCCTTCCCTCTGAGCAAGTCGTGTCAGAACTCGAGCGCTGTCAGTGAGTAAGCAGAGATGAGCGAGGACGGGTTCGGCTGTACACTACACGTGACCGTCCTCGACCGCGCCTAAGGGGAAGCTGATCGACTTGGTAGCTAAAGTGCATGTCTCTCTGTCACCACGCAAGCCTTTTGCAAATTCATCTTGCATCTTCTCCCACACTCAGCGTGAGGCCGGTGTTGCGAGCGAGGCTCATGGTGAGTCACGCTGGAGCCCTGCAGTTCATAATGGCTTCGCTTCCTCGTGCTGTGTGCCATAAAGCCATGCACAAACATAATGCTCTTAAAACCTAAACCACACAATGAAGCACTGGCTGTTCTAGATGGATCTGTCATAAAGTTTAACACACACACACACACGCACACGCGCACGCACACATGCACAAGAAGCTAAGGGGTAGGAGGCATTTCTGCAACTGCTGAACTTCTTTTTAATTGAGCAGCTGACTGAACTTTGATCACTGACTGACTTGTGGAATGTGACCTGCAGTTATAATAATCACCTGCTCTTTTTCCTTTACCTTTATCTAGAGATGATAAAAAAAAAATAAGTACCTCCACATGCACACTTTTTTTTTTTTTTTTTTTTTTTCTTTTTTCTTTTTTTTTTTGTGCTAACAAAGCACCGGGACTTCTTCCCTGCTCGACGGCGTACAGGTGCGTTAGATATATTGTCCCACCGAACAGATTATCAGAGATCTACAGCACCTCTTTCACTCCGATTCAGTTTTCAATCGGAATGTATTTCCTTCCAGTTCACATTTGTTGACATGAATAAATTTCGTTTCGATTGGGCTTGAATCTGACTATTAATGGGTTGTTGGGATCCATGCAAACGTAGCTAATCTGGTACACAGTATTGTTATCGGGCCAGTACCAGCAAAAACATAGCAGATCGGATATCATAGAAAACGTCTCAGATCCTTTAACAAGTACATATGAATAGACTTTTTATTTTGGTTAGAATTGATTTTATTATATATATATGGGCCTGTCCAGGGTGTCCACAAACAAAAAAAAACCCTCATCTCCCTTTCTTTTGCCACGTTCTTTACAATGTTTCTCATAATTACATGCTCAGCTCTTGTGCATGACGTGCACTATGGTATCGGAAGTCCCTCCTCCTTTGCAGCCACCGCAAAATCAGGCCGCTTGCAGAAAATAGCCGATCCCTTCATGTCAAACATGCTATGCTGAGACTCTTCCTTGTTGCTCGTGACCTTTCCCGACTCCATTTTTTTCCAGTGAGCGAGTCAGTGGCTCGTGCTGCGATCTGCATGAGGCTGTAGTGCGACACGGCCAACTCCAACTCCGCAATGACCTGCTACTATCAGGCCTCTGGCTAATGATTCATTGCGACTTTGTGAGCAAGGTCCTGCTCTGAATTTTTACCTCCTTTCTGGTTTGCTATTAACCGTCGTGTAGATCGCGTCACAGATTATTTAGTCATTTATGTGTCGCACTCTTGAAAATCAAGAAACCTGAGGAATTTTGCGCTGCGTCTAGGTGTGTTGAATCCTGGAGGGTTGTTGGGTAGTTGGCACTCTTTCCACATTGGTAGGAGCTTTTAATACACATTGTCTGTCTTAAAAAAAAAAAAAAAGTTTTATGTAAACAGTACCTCAATAGAGTTGAGGAGTTATTGGTTGATCAAGGTAGTACTTCATACCTGTTTAACTGTGGCTATATAGACAGATCAGCTACTCCGACTCGGATGCCCTGACTCTACAGCCCAAAATGCGTCAGTACTGCGGCTTTCTGGGCTTTCTCGGTCACGCTGCGGTTTACAAAATGCACCCAAACCACTAAGCAAAACAGATGGTCCATTTCAGCGTGCGCAGCATTTCTCTGTGTGTTTCCGTGAGGAGTGGCAACCCCTGGCTGTAAAACACTTAACGTCATGTCACGACACGTAACGCAGGCAGCTCGGAGCAGGAAGTGAACTGCACAACACGGCAAAGCTCCAGATAATCAGACAAAATCAGAGGCGCGTTCAAATTCGGCAAAGTGAGGCGAACGGGTTCTCTGTGAACTCTTAAATTTGAACGTGTTTTTTCTTCCCCAGCCCAATCCGCCAACATTAATCCTTTAGGCTGCTAATAACAACAATACAAATGTAAATACCCAGCACGTTAGCTGTATGTCATGTATGCTGGGTAGCCTTAAAGGAGACAGCAGTGCAATCGCTTAGCTAATGCTAAGGTTTGGTAATGATCGCATACAAAAAAAAGAGGCTTTCGGATAAATGTACAGACGTAACTGAGAGTTGGATCGCAGGTTAAGCAAGACGAAGTAAAATCCAACATTTTGCTGGGATGACCTCCATCGTACACCCCTCCATTAGTCCAGCGTTCACGTTCGTTCGCCGAGAACTACGTCCTCGGACCGTCGGTGTGCGTTCGCAAGCGTTCGCAGTCCACACCGGATTGCGACTCTGGTTACTGTTAGCGACGGGCACCTTATTACTGTAGCATTATTCAGCACTCCGACTCACTGGGAAATGCTGCTTTACCCACCATTAAGAGATGCTTTCAAGGATTAGGGGTGTGTGTCCGGGTGTGTGTGTGTGTGTGTTGTATTTATTTGAAAAGGTCATGCAAATAAAGCCGTTGTTGACTCTGTGGTTTTGTGGTTTTACGGTTCAATAAAGAAGCGACAGCAACTTAAAGAGTCGAGTGTTCAAAGTAAGTCGCACAGAACAGCTTCTGTTTCAGTGTGAATACAACTCCGCGTGTGTTTATTTAAACTGCCTGCATGTCCTGAGTCTGTAACTCACCCGGGTAAAACAGTCTGTAATTCAGTATGCTGCAGAAATGAACGTGATATTCAGTGTGTCGTGGCAGTAGCCGTGCGAGCGGGGGTTCCTGCAGGAGGAGGCAACATGCTTTCTTAACTTGCTTATTAAATAATATAAGGTTAATTACCAAGTACTTTGTGTCAAATAAATAATCCACTGCAAACCTCGACACCCCAGCTGTACTCTAACGTTAACTTAGAGCTGTCCTTACTGCGCGTGTGTGTGTGTGTGTGTGTGTGTGTGTGTGTGTGAAAGAGCACAGGATCTGAGCGAATCAATATGCTGTGTGCAGCTCCACCCTGAAATAAGATTTCACCTATTGCAAACAGTAAAACAACAGGAAATCATTTTATAAACATACTTTGGCGGTCGCTAATATACCTAGGCGGTCCGCCCAAGTGAAGTCTTTGTGTGGAAAACCCTGATATTGCGTAGGGATGATTAAATGAGTAGCTCAGGCAGTCGGGACAGAGTTCGTGTCTGGGTTGTTAGGGTTTTCTGTACTTCCCTGGTAGTAGAGCAAGTAGGTATAGCATGCAGTGAACAAATATAAACCTTACTTCCTGTTGATTTTTGCAAAACACTTCACTTTCGTTTGTGTAACTATGACTTGTGATTCTGAATCCCACTGCCTGCTACACTAAGCACGTCGGCCGAGACGCCATCCGGCTCACCTGAGAGTGCTTATTAGCAGGCGGCTTAATTAACCTGCACAGGTGACCGTGTGGCCAGCAGTTTGTGCACACGTGACCGTCACACCTGTACGTGCCTTTTGAAGGTCCCGTTCCAGATTTCTTCCCCTCTTTGCTGCTAGAACAACCCCCACTCTTCTGGATTGTGGAGCGTAACTGACTGACTGGCGGGATTTGTGCTCGTTCAGCCACGAGAGCGTTAGCGAGGTGATGTCAGGCGAGTCCTAGGGTGCAGTCGGAGTTCCAGTTCGTCCCAAAGATGTTCATCAGGGTTGAGGTCAGGGCTCTGTGCAGGCCAGTCAGGTCCATCTACGCCAACCTTACTCGCTTTGTGCACGGCGGCGTTGTCATGGGACAGGTTTGGGTCTCTTTGTTCCAGTGAAAGGAAATTGTAACGCCGCAGCATACAAAGACATCCTGTATAACTGTTCTGTCCTACTTTGTGCAAAGAACCACATGGTCAGGTGTCCGTATACTTTTGGCCATATATTGTAACCCCTGTGCTAGCATGCGGTGTAGTGACCGTGAATATAAACATGCGGGACAAGTGTTTTTACTCTTGAGGAGACGACACCACGACTCCTAGCCAAAACGTTCACCCACTTTGGTTTGCAACGCTAGTCTTGTAGCTGCAGTGTTAAAGAAGTGCATTTCCGGCATTTGATCGTAAAGTCTTGTTGATTAAACCGTTTCTCAATCTAAGCCCTCAGACTTGGGCTTCACATTTAGATTCTCCAGCATTAAATGTAACTGGTTTTATAAACGCTGCTCTGCTCTGGTCTCTTCTTTCCTCTCTCCGTATTGTTTTGCATTCTGCTGGATCATGCAACACCTGTTAATGTTTTAGGTGTGATTCAGGCATGTTAAAATGAAGCTGAGAAATCTGAGAGGTCCTGAGTCGTGGATCGTGAAGTGCTGAGTTAAGTTACGTAGAAGCAGGAATTTGAATATTATTTAGGCTCCTGGCAGGTAAAAGATATAAAAGGGTTGTTAAGGTAAGCTTGGTAATATTGATTCGACTTCAGTATCCACAAATAATCCACAGGTCACACTAGTACTATATCAGTGTCTTCATAAAGGATTGGTCTGACCATGATTACCATCAGCGCAGAATTGTTTAACCTTGATTTTTCTATGCCAGAAGGTGACTAATGTTACATCAGATGTAATCCACAGAGCACAAGTGATTCTTAAAATGTAAGCCATGTGCTGACCTGCAGTTTCAAATACATCATAGATTTCTGGGAAAATCCAGAGTGTAGTAAAAGTTTTTCCAGCACTATTAAAAAACACCCCAGACTGATGGCCAGAAGAACGTCTTTGCCGAGAACGATCTCCAGTCGAGTCGTAGACACGTGTCACAAGAAGGCCTGTAAGAAGCATACAAGCTCGACCGGGTTACCAGTGGCGTGAACGAAAGCAGAGTGTGTAGTTACAGACGTATTATTGTTGTCTTGCAGACCGACTGTGAACAGGACCTGGAAGGTGTTCTGTGTGAAGCTCTGGCCTAGAAGGATCAGGAGGATTTTCTACCACAGGTCTCCCTCTCCATCACAGGAACTATGACGCATTAGCTTTCTGGGCAACACTGTGCTACAGGTAAGAGTTGTACGTCTTAAACGTTTAACGTGACGCTTCAGTTTCAGCGTGTGCGGTACACCGCTAACAAGCATGCTGACTTAAAACGTTTAGGCCTGCGTTTAATCTCTCACAAAGCTCGGTTATGGAAACATGGTGTATGGAGTTTTATTCCATGACAAGGTGCTTGAAGCTTGAAGGGCTTGAGAGCTAACTGAAAGTCTCAAGCTGTTCCACAGGACAGTCTTAGCTGTCTATCAAACAAGGACCGTTTGGTCATTCAAATTGAAAAATAAAGACCAACTTTCATCCCGAAATGAACGAGTAGCTGCAGCGGTTTTACCCCCATGAATACTCCAATGAAGAGTCTGTGTAATGCAGCCTGCTAGAAGTAGTGTAATAAATATTAGGCCTGTTCAATTACAATCTTACTGCGAGTGCAAGAGCTCGTGATCGCCCCCTGGTGCCTGTCTGCACGTGCTGCATGTTCTTTTGTCTGAACATTATATTCATAATGTAATACACAGAGTCAGCCAAAAAACTGTATACACACACTACATTTTTTGAAGCCTTCGGCCTGTACGATTACAAGAGGCGCTCAAAGTGGTGGCCGTTCGCTTCCAGACATTTATGTGTAGAAGTGTGGATACATTTTGTGTGTACTGTGTTCGAGTTTGCTCACACGGCCGTGAGATTAATCCACACAGCAGAACCCATAAAGGATTTCCAAAATGTGTCCTGTTGCTTTAAGAACCATATTCGTATGCCTTTATTCATTTTGGAGTGAACATGCGCTGGAGTGTACTGTGAGTGTTGTCCGATTTGTGTACTTGTGTAAACTGTAACTCCGTAACATGAAGTAGTTTCAGCGTTCTTTGAGGGTTGTGAACGGAGTTGCTCGGCGCATCTCGGGCCGCTCCGTCAGCTGCGTCGTCAGTGGTGCAGAGCCACATCAACTCAGCTGCCGTTGCTCTAATGTGATCTGCAGTTGCCAGCAAATTTCGCTTGAGCTCTTGTTTAACTCTTCACTATGTGCGTGTCCTTTCATTAATATATACAGAATTATGATGAGGTGGATTTTCAGAAGAAGACATTGCAGAAGTCTGTTGTTCTTTTTTTCCTCTCGTCAGTGACACTGTTCAGCTGCATAGTCGTGATGGACAGATCACGGATTGTCTTGTGCTTTGAGACTCTCGTGCCGTTTCGGCTGTCCCTCCTCGTGGCTCCCTTGGCACGATGCCGTCCTTTGGGGTGAGCGAGTTCCTTTTTGGGAACCAGACCATCTTGTCACGTGATGTTCCAGGACGTTTTCTGGCTTTTTGGCGTGGAACTCATGGGGCGCTGCTCGCTAAGGAATTTATAAGACTATGTTCTGTTTCTAAAACTATTTATACGCTTAAGCAGAGATGCTGCTAAAATAGCGTCACTTGTAACTTCGGATCTCTCCTGGTTGTCATTTCTCTCGCGTGCCAGTCAGTCTTTTGTGGAGTTGCGTGTAAGGTATGGCTTGAATTAAATGAGATTGCCGAGACTACTTACAAGTAAAAAAAAACAAAAAAACACTTGTCGTCTTTAAAACCACAGCGGTGTTCTGAACGTAAGTACTCGAATGACGCACCAGCAGAGAGTTCGAAGCTTTGCCACGAACTCCACCCTGCCATTCCAAAAACTTCCTGGAGCATCGCATGACGCGGTGGTTTGCCTTCCACAGAGGAATTTAAGCTTCTAATTAAACCTTTTCATGAAAATGAATTTGAGTCAGCTGATTAAAGAGCGGACATTGTCACTGTAATGGGTTTGCAGCATTTGCTTAAGAAAAAAGATGAACTGACATTTTCTTAGAATAATGGTTCCTGAACTAGGGGTGACAAGCCCATTGTCTCTTCTGTTTCAGTCATTTATTTCACAATATAATATTAATTCAATTTAATTTGTATAGCACTTTGAACAACAGACGTTGCCACAAAGCAGCTTCACAGAAGTATATCAATTCTGAATATAAACTTATGAGTCTATGAATTCATATATGTGTGGGGGCGGCAAAGAAAACCCCCCTGAGACGACAAGAGGAAGAAACCTTGAGAGGCTTAAAAGGTGAACAAATTTCCCCAAACCATTTACTTCCACTAAACGTAGTAGTATTGTGTCTCAAATCACATACGTGTGCACTATTAGTTGTTCAAGTGGCTTTTATTGTCAATTCAACCATATACATGTAATTCAGTGTACAGTGAAACGAGACAGCAGTGAATTCCCGTGGTTAATAAAAAGGTCTGCATCCAACTGTCACAAACTCCACAAGCGGTGAGCAGCAGCTAAATACTAGCACAGAGTTCTTACACCATTCCGTGTTTATATAAACACACAAGCCACCACCGCGAGTCTTACCGCACAGATCTACTTTCCTGTCGGCACG